>UZAN01040438.1:26120-47636 GCA_900618425.1 Echinostoma caproni | reverse complement strand
AATTCAAAGCAAGCTGAATGACGTTATCACTTGGTCCCTGTCCCGTTCCCTCNGTACCATATTCAGGTAGGTTCCGCACCCTCTCTGCAAATCAACAACCCCTACCGAAATCAAAAATAGTGAAATACCTTGGCGTCACCCTATCACACAATTTATCATGGTCACAGCACGTTTAAAACACATTCTGTAAAGTTAGAAAGCTTTCATATTTCTCACTCCGATTGAGATTACTTTCTGTTCCCCACAAGCTGGTTGTTAGATTTGTGAATGCATGCGTGCTACCCCACTGGTTGTATTGCTCTCCAGTAATTTTTCCCGGTATGTTGAAGAAAGACTTTTATTTACTGGCGAGATCTCTGAAACACATCCCTAAATGTAGTGGCATTGTCAGGGATAAACTGGCCGATTCCATCATTGACAGACACCTAAAAGCATGTGAAAATTTCGCCGCCAAAATACTCTCAGACACTCACAACCCATTACACAATGAATTTTCAAAAGCTGTATCTACATCAACCACACGCTCCAGATTTAAACTTTTATTTGCACGTACCTGTGCTTATTGCAATTCTGGTCTGCCATATCTAGCACGTCTACTTATAGACAAGGACACAATTTCCACAGAATTGCGCAATTGCTTGCTTTATTGAGAAACATAATATCTACTGCTTTCATTGTGTTCACTATGCACGATTTTGTAAATTTGAATCCACAAATATGGTGTAATAGCTGAAAATACACCCATCCGGGTGAATAAAGCTACTACTGACTAAGTTAACTGTCAATAAGCAGTTGCCAGTTTCCTCAAATAGGCAGAAATTCCCTTGATTATGCAACAAATTGTACTTATTTTTTACAGAGAAGCACTTACACGAGTCAGGAACTGAACAGTCTAATTTATGCGCCTCTCTCGACTTCAACTTTATGCCATAAACTCTGGGATTTTTTATTCGGCCAGGTCGTGGTGACACAACAAAAAGCATATTCAACGAGCCACACACCTCGAGGTCAACTTTTGGAGGTCATGGTTTATGTTCCTTAGAAACTATTTCTAGTCCGTGCAGGATGAGCTATGTTACTCGAGTAGTTTGTTGCCACACAATTTATCAACTCATATGGGATAGAAAATTTCATAAATCGGCTTATTTCCATGCTTTCACCAGAATAAACGACCTAATGAAACAGCAATCATTCTACACAAAAAAGAAAAGCTTCCATGCTACTATGGGTAAAATTATTATTCAATTCTGCATTGTTACTTTCGAAATACTATGGCAATACTCATGCTCGAGCAAATTCAAACGATGAGACAAGATGACTAAGAATAGTGCAATGGAAGGTAGTGTTCGGAGTAAGCATTCTTCACTCATAGATACCGATATTGGAAAATGAAGTACATTTCCAAAATGTGAATCACGCTGTACGGGTTTAATCGACACCGATATTGTTCAAATTGTTGTTTTGCAGATTTGAAGATTGCATGGCGATTGTGAAAGTTTAGTAGCCTCGGTAGGATTCGAACCCACCCATGAACGCCGCCTACGCATTGTACACGCACGCTCTATCAGCTGAGCTAGGAAGCCACATGGCCGGTATTGTTGAACCGCTCTGAAAGCTCCACCTGTTGTATTTTGGCCATTTGAACGGAACATAAAGGAGGAAGAGACATTGGTGAGGTTCGATTGTCTAAGTTTGGTTTGTTGAAGTTTCATTGCTCGGCGAGGTTTAGGGTTTGGGAATTTCGAGGAAGCAACTGAAAAGGGGACACCCTCAGTTTAGTTACATTAGAATATGAGCTAATTAGCGAGGTGTTTTGGGTGAGTAAGCATCAGGTAGATTGCTCGAGTTTTCCTGATCTCAAAAGTCAGAATGCAGTGCCCAGTTTTGGTGCTTTGTCTAAAGGATGGTTCTACTTTAACCGGCCAAAATAAGCAAGTTACTGCTTGGAAATCAGTGGATAAAAGATTCGAAAGAGTTCTAAGGGTTCTATTTAGAGTTTGGGGTTGGTTGGTTACTGTTGTTGCTATTCTTCTTCTTATTGTAATCAATCGGGAAATTTTGGTCAGGAACTTGCCAGTTGTATAAAAAGGTCCAGCATGTATCGGAATAAAGGAGTAACTCTCAGGTTGATGATGTACCAGTTAAAGTTGAATCTATTAATTTGCGATGGAAAAATGCAGTGAATGCAATAATTTCCATTAGCTGATAAAGGGAAAGTATTTCACAATTTCCCATCACCACTCCATCTTACTTCAGTCTTTTCAAATCATTCCCTATCCTGATAGGAGCATCACAGGTTTTGCTCATTCCAATACATTCAGCTAAATTTACCGTATGCTCATAACTTTTATAACTTTCAAATAATAGTAACATATAAGTTAAGTTTGATTAGTGATTAAACATGGAGTGTATACTACTCAGAGCCCACGGAAGCATTAATTGAATAGTTTTGCACGTTTGATCTATGAGACCATTTTTGACATTTAAACATATTCGGCGATATTGTTAGGCAAATCTAGAAGCAGCTTAACTTGGTTCAAAGGCTTTAAGAATAATGAACAATTGGTAATACTGAATGCAAACTGTTTGACAGGCATTCTATCAGATGATAGTTATATTTTGTTCTTCTCTTTGCATCAAGACGTAACTAGTTTTATCTACATTATTTCAAAGGTCAAATGGCATATTTATGCATTTCACGATTCGTTTATTCTCTCTAAAAGATCGATTTTATCGCATTGGTTTCAGAGTTAGCATGTTGTCGAGAGTTGTATATGTATGCCTGTGTGTAATATCTCGTGATCCGCACCAAATCAATAAATTACACAAACAAAAAGCTATCCACAAAACTGTTTATCAGGAACGCTCTTTCGTGGTCTGAAAGAAACATGTATCCTTCAGAAGTGAGTGACTCACCTGCGTTGTGAAGAACAATAAGACATCAAGGAATGAGTGCAGTGTGTGATGTCAGAGAGATTATTTAAAGAATACCCTTTATTGGCGAATTTAGTGAAGAGTTTCGGTGCCTGAACAGTGAAATAGGGCATCAATCGTTTGGCAAACCACTAGTTTATCACGGACCGGCTAGGTCTTTCAATCAAACAAATATGCATGAACCACGTAGCAAAAGATGAAGAACAAACGTCCTAGCATCATGTCCAATGCACATTGTACAGATTGTACAATTCCATAGAATTTCTGGCATTGGTTTCACCCTAAACGGGTAGGATTTAGAATGTTATGCTTACCTACTATTCTCATCAATATATCCATTTTGATCTTGCGCAACTGTGCCAATAAGAATCCTCGGCAATGAGTATCATTCGAATTATCACAAGCGGAAATGTAAAGAAACCATACCAATTGCTAATCATCCACATTATGCTTCGGCTTACGTTGGTGCCTTCAGACGGGGTTTTCCGATGCAAACAGTGTCTGATACATATCGCGGATTCCGTACTTGCTTGTGGACTTTTACGGACAATGCATGATCACGTGACTTCTCGTGTGTTGTGCATAGTTCATTTCACTTGTGATAATTTATTGGTGGATGATGGTTGGGCATCCAAATGTTTAGCTGTGAAATGTTTTTGATTTTTCGAACTCATTTTCGTTATTAACCATTCAAGTTTTACACGATATGTTCTTTCCACTTTTGTTCAAGCACCTAAATCATATTCCAACGAGAAACTTTTGGATCTGTCATTAAAGATTAACCCTTTATGGGGGGCGGGGGCGGGGGCGGGGGCGGGGGGCGGAGAGGAGGGGAAGAATGAATGAGAGAACCGGAGATTTCCCTAAAGAGTTGTTCAGTTTTACCTCGGGAAATAAAACTGGATGTTTTGCCAACTCCAATCAGCTGAGAATGTTAATTTGATCAAAATGCACATGGTGAGTATTTGAATTGTTGGTGTTTTGGAAATAAAAAAATCAAATGAAAAAAATCAAATACTAGACAAGCAGTTGCACGAGATTCATGATAGCAGAGAAGCTTAACTAAGTTACTGTGCATTGCAGAAAATATAAAATTATTTTAGTGATGTATCTATCATTGAAACGTGGTTAAACGGCGTTTTCTAGTAAATAAAACTTCGTAGATATTTTGGTAGCTTATCCCGCTATTCCTGTTTCAAATGAATCTCATCTAAATTATGTGTGAGTGAGAGGATGTGACGCGCTTATTTTGGTGTATGTGATGATCACCCGAGTGTGAGAGGGGATTTCTAAAAGCTTAGACTATATCGATGAAACAATCCGGTTGGCAGCGGTAATAGTTGTTAAATCAAATTTAAGTGTGATTAGGCAACCTGTGGCATTTTCAGGGACCCCAAATGAGCGGGTGCATGCCCTGTCAACTGTCTTCACTCTAGCTATTTAACCAATACTAGAGATCCCAAAAACATAATCCATGTCTGCCATTGTTTCGTAGCAGACGTTTGTATTTCACTTTAAACCTAGTTTACTGACAACCTAATGAGTTGGATATACCAACCCTTATTGTTCAGTTATTCTCTGACCTAATGATTTAACAACTTATTCTTGGGTTTCAGTGGTCTCAGGGGAAAAAAATGCTTTTCTCGGTATCGCTTCACTCCCATAAAAGTTTCCCTTTGTGTGATGTAACGTTCAGGGCACAAATCTGGTTGTNTTGTTTTACTGGATCCCTTAAAACCATTTGGTCAACCATCGAAGATGTTTAATTTAGATGTTCAAGCACCTTAGGCTCCTGTTTAGTACGAATGCCTTTACATGCAGACTAATCTTTGAAGTTTATGTTTGAACATCCTACTGTGGCTTTCGGAGAAGTCGAATTTTAGAAAATCCGGAATGTCTGTTGCGATTGTATACCAGCTGAACTTACTTGCCTTCGACTTTTAAAATGTGTGGGATAGCCTTATTCACTTTAGGCATAGAATTTCAGCATTCAGGTTATTTATCGGTGGGTAAAATGTGTTCTGCCTAGACTTCATACATATAGGTCAACAACTATTTCATAGTAATGTGCGTACTCTTTGTTGGTTTGAAAACAGAGATCAGGACCCGCTTTATTCAGTGCAATTACCACCCAGCAATGTTCACTATCACTGTGCACGATCCACACATTTGGTTCACCATCAAGTTTCACACCCTAAATCCTCGATATCCGTTTTCAATCAAATGAACATTTAGCAAAAGGAAGCAGATCAGTCAAACAGTCCGTAGGATAAATTTTTATTTTTAATTTATCACAGACACCAGTTGTGACGATGCATTACAAGTGAACCTGCTCATAGAACCACTGAGCTTGACTACGGGAAAGTGCAGTGCAATTTGACTCCAACATACGTCCACCGCTGCTCATAGAGCGTGTTTGAACTTATGACCCATTTACTCAATGTAATTGGTTAAATTAAATAAAATTTTCCGAAGAGGCAGTAATAGAATAGGCTTCTATGGGTATTCAATTACTGGTGATTTCAGCGTTCAGTTTCACAGTGTTCTACCAAGATGAACCCATTCTATATATGCATTTTACTCCTGAATAGACCGTTTATTTTCTACAAATTGAGTATCTTAGATAACCGATCATCCCCTGAGTGCAATCCAGACTGAAAGCAAGAAGTCCATAAAAAGTGCTCCACACCTGTGAAGTCGAATGAGCTTATTCAGGATGGGACATTGGGAACTAGCTTAACCATTTGCTTAAGGTGTTATATCTATCGATCGTGTAGTTCGCGGAAGGTTTGTGATTCGCGTCGAGATAGGGACATAACAATTCCGCGAACTGATAATGAGTCCTAACTAGAACGAAATAACTATTCATTGCTCCGTTGCTTACTGGGTTTTCAATCTGAAAAACTCATTAGGATTGATGGAGTTGTCTTCTGCATAATATAAACCGGTTATTTCGCTTAGTATGCGCGTGAGTCACTTTATCGATCTCTTATCATCAGACGGGGATACACAACAATGCATAACGTCTGTTCGCATTCTGCAAAAGGATTAAAGAAAATAATCAGCACCTTTTCACACAAGTATGCATGCTCGAGCCTTGCACAATACATGACGCACTGTACAGACTTCGAGAGCTGGTTAGGAATTGTATCTCACCAAACATGCCATATCCGGAGATGAGCCACGCATCACTTTCCAATGACCAAAGTCCAACCAACTACAGAGCGTCGTGGTAGCGCCATTCGATTGCTCTCGATCGCCATAACCCAATAAATTCACACAAACATACACACATGAAAATGCCGTTGGGATCGTTCATGAATGTTGATGATGACGACAACAAAAACAGAAACAAGAACGACAACAACAACAGGTACTTGTAGCGCAAAAGCGATCAGCATTAGTCCTTGTTCAGTCGTAAGGTTATTGGGCGAATGAGCTGTACGATGGCAAAAACATTCATGCGCCAGATCCCATTTATCTTCGAAATGTTTTTCGTCATTAAAGGTCACACATACGAGGGCAAGGTAAATGCGGGGCTTGTAAAACATCTATGCGAGATAGAGAGCAGACAAGTAGGCGCACGCCTTTATCTGGGCATGTGAGCTAGAGAATTCGCATCTCGTTTGGCGGCGATCTTCCCTTCCACACACAAACATGGTCTGTCCCAGCCTACTCTCGTCCATGGATGAACGGGTTAGAAATGGAGATGCGTAAAGAAAAGAAAGAAAAGTTGGTCCGATTCACGAAAGGAGACTCATTAATCATGGAAGAAAATGGCAGACGATAGATAAGCGAACGGAATAAGACGGAATAGTTTAGCTTGAAGCCGAATAAAAAACGCTGTTGTGCATCTTGAAAAATGCCAGCTCTTTTCGACAGGCTTTAAATATAAATTGATTGGTTTATCTGTAATCTTCTTCCCGCTCATTCCTATCCCACCTCGATCTACTTCATTTTGATGTAAGAGACCAAATGTCCTCGTTTCCTTCCACAGTTATGCCGCTTGTCAAGTTAAGTGTTTTTCTCTCTTTTCTGCTTTAATGGGACCGTGAGATATTGCTGATCAATTCTACTACTAGTCCAGTAATAACTTCACACTTAAGCTGAACTGGAATATGCCTATTTGAGTGTTCCGAATATGACTACTGGTAATGCGTACGGCGTCTTGGATGAATAAAAGTATAAGTTGCACCGTGAACTACATTAGACTTCTTGAAACAGTTTTCTACGAATAAATGGATGCTAGTGTATTAAAGTTTTCGGTCTATATTTGCTTCGATCGCGAGAATCCATACAACAACCTGGATGTGACGCATGTCACGGCCGAGGTAAGATAGCAGTTACAAGGCGAATTTCATCAGCGAATTGCGTCATTCGCTTACTCTACTGAAACGAATAACAGCAATAGATCAATGAAATGCTGCGTTACCGAGACGAATTCAGGTTATTCAGTGGTATGAAAACGCTCATAATCCTGTACATTCCGCCTTAGAAATGGAGAAGGAGAATGAATTAGCACGGATTAATATCGTGGTGTACGAAATGACCAAATAAATCACTTGAGAGAAGAACGAATAAAAACAAATCCGGATTCGGGTGGTGCAAAAAATTCCACTGTTTGGAGCCACTTAAATAGGAGCAGCATCTTATTCAATCCCTTGCCTCAATGAAAAAACGTGCTCCCAATCCACGTCCGTAGTTGAATTCTGTGGTACATAATGATATACAGAATGTATTGACCCGAAATCGCAATCACCCGGAATCGGTGATCAATGTCAACTCCGGTTTACCGTGCCATTTTCAACTGAATGAAGAGAAGAGGATGTTTATGAAAGAGAATCGTTTCGTTATAAAGAAAAGATGAATAATTGATTTAGCATTCAGCAACTTTCAAAGTGATTAAGTCACTTGCTACCCTATTGCAGCATTGCTATATCCGCCTTTATGAGTAGTCCACATCTGCAGATAAGGTACTCGCAAAAATAAAACACTAGAAATGACAAATACTACCACCAGTAGTATGTTTTTTGTCAGATTTGTCGCGTTTGTTCAGTCGAAACTTGAGGCCTTCAAACGTTCTTTTCCAACTCTATGTTTTAGCAGCCTAACTGTTTTATGCTGTGGAGATACAGCCGGGCCTATTGCTAAGATTTCGCGCCCTGGCACACGAAAGAAGGCTTGGGTTTTCAAGAACCATTGCAAATCTCAAGTCGTGTACAGAAGAGAAATTATTTTTACTGTTATAATGATTTAGGTAAACATGCTTAGATATTTGCGTAGATGCAAGTGCCATTAGAAATTGACAAACAAACAGAGTGTAATCCAGCAGTTGAGAGTTATCCATGATCTTTCTACTCTTAAAAGATGACGATATTTTTCATAAATGATGTGGATAAAAGTAAAGCGACTATTGTGACTTTGAAATGCAGATAAACCGGTCGCCTCATATTTCTTATTAAATTTCACCTTGACAGAGCTTTAGTTATATGCAGCGTAGCGGACCTTTGCCTCTGTAGACGTCAACTACCAAAACAGTGTAACCGAACTGTCTGTCTTAGACTGAGGATTTCCAATTAACTGTCGGCCAATTAAACAGTAAACTTCACCTCATACTATATTCAAGCAGATTGGTGGAGAAGAGAGGTGAAATAGGAATTATCATCATCATATATCATTACATTACATTTCTTTCCAACTTAACTGGAAGTGTATGTACAAGTCGGTTTCGTGAAGCTGCTACAAAGTACAGAGATGCTGCGGTGAAAAGCATCGGGACATCAAAACTTTAGAGAGATTTTTTTCTGTACAAAAGTACAGAATGTTATTGTTACCAAAGCGCCTTCAAAAACAATGCAGTTCCTTAATGGTTTCCTTGCTGCGTCATTTTCCATCAGCATTTGAGTCGTTTCGTTATCAGAACTCACAACCACCCCCATATTCAGTGTCTGTGCTTGCGTTTTATTATTCCTTTGTACAGATTATTTTTCTTTTCAAGGCACACCATTCTTTCTTTCTTTAAGGTTACATATTCAATTTCCCATTCAGTCTGTTTCGTGTATCCATATTCATGCTGCTCAGACCGTTCTTGATGGAGTGTCTGGGGTGTTAGGTAATAGGCGGATTCGTTAGAATCTGAATGAATGGATCATCTCTTTAACAGGGGGGAGTCTTATATTGTTCACCACTCTACGGTTCTACATTACTTCTTCGGTTTCCATAAATGAACGGTATGTTCATATGGATTTGAATTTTATCTCATCCTATCTCACAATGGTACTTCACAGGGAAATGGCCTGATGATGACGTCACCAAATTATCACCCCGGGTATGTGAGTTTGAATCTAATCACCATAGCCCCCGTTGTGTTAAATGACAGCCCTTTGCTTGGCCGCTTCTCCCTTCCTGAAAATAGTATCTTTGTATATTCAATAAAAGGACGCAAAATAAAAAAGGATTAAAAAATAAAAGAATAAAACATAAGATTTTCTCCTATTTGTCCTATTTGTTCTCATGATGCTGATTCTTCTAATAAAGCTATGAATTTGAAATCCTGCAGATTCTCCGTCTTTCTTGCTGTGTTATTGAAGTACAAATCCATAATTTTGACAGTCGGTCTGTGTGGCATGCTCCTTTCGGATAGTTAAAAAAACCTTGGCCCCATCTAAACACGGGGTTCCCCAAGACCGAGTGATAAAGGTCACCGAATTGTCGCTCTGGAGGACGTGTGTTTGAACCCCAGCATCATCATCATCTGACTTCTCTATTCTGTTTGATTGGCTACTTTCTCCTTCTTAAAAATTGTATCATTTTATATCCAAGGGAAGGAAAAGAAAACTCTCGTTTTCGAGAAACGGTACTTACGTTTTTCCCTTAACGTGAGTTGACCTCAGAGTCAGTTGAATCATTTTGATGTGAGATGAACGAATTATTCAATTATCTGCGCACACATGTTGGCCCCCACAGTATGTGTAAATGAGTCATGCAGATTTAAGAGAGTGCATGTTTTAATTTGTTCGATGAAACTGAATTTTGGTGTTTATAGCTTTTTAATGATTTACTTCTACGGATTACTTCAACCACATAAGTGGAAGTACGCTAACTCCAGAATGTATAACGTCAAGCTACTCCATTGTACGAGAGGATAATCTGACTTTTAGGAAAAAGCGGGGCNCCCTCGACACCCCTCTTTTCTGGGGGTGTCTCTCAAGTTCTTACATAGCTTAGTTTCACCTGTAGGGTGATAGACTGATGGCTTTAGCTCCAATGGGTAGCGGTCTGTGATCTCACAGTACTCGATATTTTCTACAGAGATTTGTGGTTTCTGTTTTTCATGATATTGGTTCCTGGTGGAAATTCACTCCACGTCTTTCGGCATCACTGCTAATATTTGGTGACTACTTGTTCAGCGAAGTATGGCCAATTTAAGCATGATGTATCACTGACGTGACAACTCTTTTGTCTAGGTGTTTGAGACAATCCCGGTATCGCATAGCTTTTTTGACCAATAAAGTCAAGTATCCCACTGTTGATTACAATGCTGTCATTGTTAAAGGACGACGATGATCACAAAATGCTTCTTCCAGATGAGCTTTTTAGAGTGATAAATTTTGTGCAATAAAAAATTGCATAGTAGATAATTATCAATGGAAACATAAGTCTCAGTTTCTGCAATTAAAGACTACTATTAAAATGAAATTTGTTTTATTGGAAAATTATTTGTAAACAATTATACCCGTTTGGAGGGGATAAGTATTTACGCATCCAGATATGCCGTCACACGATTCAAAAGTCTGTCTTAGATCAGTGAAAATCACACCACCGTAAAAGTATCGTTTTCTTCAAATGGTTTGTAATTTTGTCCCATAGAAATGTTAATTGCTCAAACAAACTGTTGACCAACCATGAACGACTTCCAGTTCAACGTTAGGAAATATCAGGTTGTATCTCTGAGTCACGTGGGTTACTTCGCTTATTTCTATTCAAGTCATACATCTGAAATTACATGCCTCAAACAAAAACCCTCAAGAATTAATCTTTCGTTGGGAAGTGAGCTGATACATAATTTTTTAGTGCATGAACAATCACTGTGAAGAAAATTATATTCCCAACTCCTATTTTGGATTTTTATCTAGAATGATGCTATTAGATGAGCCTATTCAAATTCGCAGGCACTGTACGCTCAGTTTTTTGTGTGCGTTTTACTCATTAAGAGATCGTTTTCTCGCTCCATATTTTGACTAAATTACGTATGCAACAGAACTTCAATGTGTAAGACCAAAGTGGGGCGCTAAACATACGTTTTACCCTGACTAGATTTGATCAGCATGTATTTTCGTGTTTCTTGCAAAAATGGAA
The DNA here is from genome assembly GCA_900618425.1 of Echinostoma caproni. Taxonomy (NCBI): domain Eukaryota; kingdom Metazoa; phylum Platyhelminthes; class Trematoda; order Plagiorchiida; family Echinostomatidae; genus Echinostoma; species Echinostoma caproni. The sequence goes on along the minus strand of UZAN01040438.1, from coordinate 36,344 downwards.
CCAGCAATCTTCCGGGTGGGAGTCAAAGCTACCACTTCTTAGCCACACAGTTCATGGCCAGCACATTGAACGAATGAGTGTAGGAACTTTTAGGATGTTTTCACTTTGATGAGTCCAATCTAAGTTACAGGCACCGGACCGTGTGCATGATGTTCTTGTCTTTGTGTTTCTACACCATGTCAAACAGATCTGCTCTCGTGTCGGCTATCAACAAGCACACACACCCATGTCACCACACACCGGGTACACCATCCAAGCTGAAAATCCGTGACTAATTCAGGACAATTAGCTTTCAAAAATTTGCAAAGGAGAAAAAGTCGAAATTTTCAATGAGCATTGCATTACGATATCTATACTTTAGGACTGTAATAGTCTTGACTATACTGGAACCCACTGCTGTTAAATTGGAGATGATAGGATCACCCTTTTTAAGTACGACATCTGAAAGTACCCCAAAAGCTGATATTCAAAAAGATTTGCTTAGAATTGCGACGTTATTCCTTTGATGCAAGAGCAGTACAGTTTCGGGAACTCTGATCCAACCGAATTTGTTTGTGCTTCAATCGCTGATTCGTTCAAGTTGTGATGCAGTGAATTAGTAAAATGTATAACTGTGCAACACTCAATGATTACAGATGGATAGAGATTAATTCATGTGTATTACCCATGAACACAATTTTCCCAAAGCCCAATTGAATTATAATAAACCCCAATTGTGTAACGTTTCTATAGTCAGTCTTGAATTTGACTGTAAGTGCCGTATAGGTATCGTATTCGGAAATAAATTTAAGCGCAGAACAAAGCCGGGAAACCCTGGAGTTCGTGAAATCTTCCACTGATGATGATACACAGGATCGTGCTAAAAGTGCTGTTTTGTTGACTTTTAATTAATGAATTGAAATGAAAGAAAGAAAAATACATACAAACCAAACATTATTATCAGTATTGACCTTTACGGTTTGCTCCCTTTAGGGAATTTGACCATCAACGAAGGTTGACTGTTTTCGTGTCCAGTTTCACCGAATGTCTTCAATTCGTATCGAGTATCTTTTGGCGTAGTAATAATCTTATTCGCATTAAAGTAGAACTCTCCTCTACCCTACTCCCGATCTCTACCACGTTCCGTGGATTCAAAATTGAACTTGAAAAAATCTGAACAAGATTAATGCTAAATCTTTATCTACACCACTGACAAGCCCCACCCCTAAAGACTTAAACTTTTCGCTTGTTACTGGGGCCTAGTGCAGTTGATCATCTTAATCGCTCTGTAAAGTTAACCTAATCAGTTTGAAATGCTGTCTTGATTAGGTTCCCGTTCCCGTTCAAAAGGTCACTTCTAAGAGCGATTTTTGCGCAGTGCATACGCATTTCTGTTTGCGTGTGTGCGTGTGCTTTCGCACCTCTCAGTCTGTTCATTTGGTCACCGATTCGCACTGGCCCCTCACCGAATGCATACAAGTGTGTGCCTATCAATTGTCTCCAACCGCACTTCACAACAATAAAACAACAACAACAGCAACAAGATTATGATGAAGTACCGATTGACCGATGGCAATAAAACATAACCCGGTAACCTATCCACGCACTGGTTAGCAACAAATATTGTTTTGAAAACTGAAAAGAAGATCATCAACGTTATAAATGAAAACGCGTATTCGTGAGTGTGTATATGTGTCCACTAAGAGACGGGTCTTAATCACTACAATCCGTGGCACTTAAAATTGAAATGCAACATAATTTAACAGATCGTATTAACCTCATCAGGAAAACTGAAAATAAATTCCCCATCGTTAAAATGGTTGACGGTTTCACTTCCCACTTCTGTAAATACAATTCTCAACAAGCATCGCACGCTCCGTCTGCACAACACGAATTCCTGCACTCGAACCGATAACGGATAATGGTTTGCCAATTAGATCCATTTAACGTACCCAAAGATTCTCCAACCCAAAAAGAGATCGACACATACAGCAGATAGGCAGGCCGGCAGAAATGATTGTATATTGGTTAAGCGATTCATTCACCGTCTGTTATATTTGAAATTCGCACTGATTTTGTCGCCCGGTTTATTCCCCGTTTGAGATCTACATATCTATGTATTTCCTCAGGAAAACCTGATGGCTTTTTGTAAACTCAGACGCGTTTAGTCTGATGTAGCACGTAAGTTAGTTGCTCACTAAAATTGATGTCAGTGTGTAAACGAATCGGTAAGGAGTGATGTAGAACGTAAGGGCACAGATTAAACCTAACGTCCTATCAACATCATGGTTTTTCTTTACGCGTCACTTGTTGTGTCAAAATCTTCACTGTCCGAACAAAACAATCGGTATGAGTAGCTTATAATTTGGAGTTTTGCTTTATTCCAAAGCAGACTATTATATGGGGGTGATGTGGATTGATTTGTTCTGTCACAGTATGTACAGGTCTAATCGAAACTGAAGCAACAGGTCCCCGTGAAACACTTGTCGGTTCGTATGAGCAACAGCATTTATACTGAAGTAATTTTTTTAGAGTATTCAAATATTGCGATTGACTAGGTAGTGAATAACATTTTTCATCTGGATCTTCTTCAACCAGAACACTGTACCTTGAGTGAATCGGGATACTCGCTGGTGTACTGTGCACATGCTTTTTAGAGGCACATTAGTCTGATACGGAGTATGAAAAGTGAACCATCAACACTGAAGGATCACCGAAATAGTTCACCTTTCATTCCATACAGTGAGGAAACACATAAAGCTAACTTGGTGGCCATTTCTCTATCCATCATATGTATATATATATATATATAGAGAGAGAGATTATTACACCCCTTCGTGTGATGAACAGCAGACGGGGTAAACCCCATAGTCATGAGGACCTGCTGTTCATTGATGGAAACCAGCAACCTAAGCCCCGGGATTTGGAGTGGCAAACCACATAAAGCCCCAATAGGTTATATGTGGTATTGAATCAGACGACAGCACAGCTGCCTACCACCAAAGTTGGGTGGCGGGGCTCGAACCTCGGATCATAGGATCCTAAGCACGCCTGTTACAGCGACCAAACCATATATAGTTATAGACATATAGATATACATATAGCGCAGAGTACAGTGGTATCAAAACTTCTCTCCATCTCTGTCTCGCACAGTGGCTTCTATTTTCATCAACTCACTGTTTGGCAGTGATATCGAGCCGGCCGTGTTGCATAACCTCATGGTGGTTTCATTTATTCATATAAATCACGATAGCCTATAATATGCATTACTGTGTACGGGCCAAACCATATACTCCCGAAGATTTATTGCCTAGTTAAGGGTAAAAACAAATCCTGAGAACTACCTTGATGAGCCACCAGTCACCCTCATGGAATAACTTGAAAATCTATTCCAACAATGTGAAAGTTACATTACACCTAAGTTTGGTGATAGCTTTTGAACTTTGCCTGAAACCCGAGATGAAATCTTCGCCTGAACTCAAAAAGTAACCCCTGTCTAGCACATCAACCCGATCAAAACCGATCTTTCCTTGGTTTCCACGAGTTCACGTTACGAATTACTCACATCCACTGGCGTTCAGATTGGATGGGGTTCATTAGGCCGCGGCCCGCGACCTGTGAGTGTTCAGTTCATCAGGGTGAGAGAACGAAAATTAAATAGCACTTATCAAACACGGCAATGACAATTTCCGAATATCTGAATATTTTCTACTTTTCAAATAACCCATCGGGTAATAAAATCAAGCTCATTAGATGCTAATCAGACGTTTTCTGAATAAGCACAATCTTGCTCATTCGTGCGGGTGCTTGAGCTGAATCCGGTAAAGAATTTATAACTGACCGGTCATCTTCAGATGTATGCTGCAATTTTCTTCGTTGAAAATTTGGGACTGTTAAAATACACAAAACCTGATGAATATATGACTAACATTTACTAAACATCCTCCAACGTTCACTTCAGCACACAACTTATCATACACTCGGCTCCACTTTTGCTCTAGTCATCGCATACGACGAGTAGGAGAACCGAATCACAAAGCCCACACCACTACTCACAAGAAAGTGTAAGTTGAAAATGGAGATATAAATTTTAGGTTTACTTGTAATGAAATTTCATATAATCTGGGTAAGGTTGTAAGTGACGCAAAAGCGACAAAATCAGTTCCACCGAAATTGACACAGTCTAGCTTGATTGACCCAAACAGAAATGGAATATTTTTTAATATGGTGATCACAAATCGGTGTCATAAACAATGAACAGCTGTTCACTAACACCTGGATAACTGTTTCACTAATTGCACAAAACATCTGTCTTGTTTAGATATTATTCACTCCTCCTTACTTGTAGTAAACTAAAATGAAACCAAAATCTGAAAACGTTCATATTTAACGCTTAACCGTGCTGCCTGTCTGTTCATATCGACTGACTGAACGACAATATTGAGCCGAGGAACTCTGACCATAGCCTTTTGCTAGTAGATTGATCAGTCATAAAAGTCTTTTGATTTTAGATAAACGTGGATCATCACATCCTAGTGAAATTAAGAGGAGATACACATTCTAAACATGCAGAAGTCTTTCAAAAATACACTTGGGACAAACTGACATTGTCTGGACTGAGTTTCAGCTCTTTATTTCTGCTTCAGCTATAAAAAGATCAAAGTTGAATTCTGACTTCTGACGAGCACGAACTAATCTCTGGACAGTTATTGCAATAGAATATGGTTATTTGTATTTTATCCTGTGTATTAATTATAAAACACTAAACTTGGATTACGGAGGATAATCCAAACTCGAAAACCTTATTCACTTCGGCATTTATTGCTCACTTTGGTCCGGTAAAGCGTGCAAGGATTAAATCGGATAGTTTCGAGGATCTACTGTTCAGCTATAAATATCTCTCCGGGAATTGAAATAGCCCTGTAGGATTGGACTGGCATTGAATCGAGCCACAGCAAAGTTGCCCACCTGGAAAAGTGGTGGTTGTGACAGGGTTCACATCTTGACACCAGTGACAACAACCATAACTGCTTGACCATCACCTCCCCAACACTAGTTATATTAAGTTGAATTGACTTGACTTACCCCGTTGGACAATTACTGTTAGAAATTGATAACTTCGGTCTGCCAGAACAGATTTCACACAAGTCTATCTAACTGCATGGATATTTGCTCACCATTCTCAAATCATGCGATCTAATTTTAGTGAGCTGTTCTTGGTCACCTTCAGTCACGTTTATCAACTCGCTCATGTCAGTTGACCTCCGTTCACATTAGCGAAGAAAATAGCATTCGATAGCTTCAGATTTCGGTTAGAAATGGATGTGGAAGAGGAGCAATTTATTTATCAGGCCATGGGTCTATGGAAAGTTGAGAATTCCACCATTTGGAAATCGATAGCTTCAGAATAAACAGGCTATATGATGTTCAAGTGGCTATTACGATGTAGCAAAACCGGTATATGCTGCAGTCTGTGTGATAGTGTTCAGCCTTCGGCGATAAGCGGAAGATTGAAAGGCAGTATATCTCAATGTCTACGCGGAACTCATCCCAGAAAGGAGAATGTGTCTTTATCGGTTCAGAACACAATCTGAGACGTGCCGTGAACCGGTTTGGTTCGAATGCACAAGAATTGACAGCAATTTTCCAGTAGACCGAGTGCCATCGAAAGGCACGTTTCGAGTGAGTATCGCGTTGATTTATTTAGCATGGAAAACAATGGAGCAATATCATGTAAATCTATTAGGTAGAATGGAAGCTAAGAATGATAGATGAAAAGCTGAGAATCTAAATAAAGGGATAGATGCAAGCAAGGGGAATAAGTGTCACCATTAAAACCCACCGGAGATACTTCTACGACATGGAAGCTATTCGGTTTTCTAGGTAGAGTGAGCTAATTCTGGCTAATGCAGGTTCGTTGACATCCGAGATGCATTTAGACCGAAAACATTTCGTGCTGTCTTCTAAGTTTACGTTCGAAACCAAAGCGCTTTTTCCCTAAACTACCTAATAGTCTTGATTCTGGCCTTCCGCTTGTCACAGAATGCTAACACCTATCAGAGAAGCAATGATATGTATATGAATGAAGGTCAAGTGAGTAATATCCGCAAAAATCAAGCCATCTGAACATGATTATTTGTATTTTGTGAACTCTGACCAAAGTTATACATGGTAAGAAAGATTTGTGCTTGGACCGTTCTGTTGGAGTGGAGTTCTGACTAATTTTTATATCAGTAGTGCAGTGTTTCACTAAATCAAAGCTCAATCGGATCGTATTTCATCATTTGACGAGTGGCTGATTGCGGATCTCTGACCATACATTACTGGGCGGGCATTTATCCTGAAGGTTAGAAACTCTTGTGATCATAAATCTTTCACTGAAGATCATATTGTTCAATCTAACTTGATTCAGTATTCTAGCAACAAAAAGTAAGACTGTTCTGAGAGGAAAACGATAACATTTTGAAACTGAAACTCACGGCACAAAAAGCAACAATGAAGGAATTTTTATCATCACAAAGTAGACAACCTAAGAAAAATGGATTAATGGTTACGCATTGTTTTGGATATGGTTCGGATACCACTAGGTCAGCAAGATGCAAAGGGAAACGACTACCTCCAAGTCAGGACATAATTTCATGAACACATGAGTGTAAAAATCGATGTTAATTTTAGACTGTTTGCGGATACGTCGTCTAGTATAACTAGCGTTTCGAAAATAAAATAAATGGATCCGTTGATATGATGCTTTGGTGAATTTTTTCATATACACAGGAAATGAAGCGTGAAAACAAAATCTCAACAAACACTGGTCAGTTGATTTGGTCTGTTTGGTTCTCCTCGGCACTGAGATTGCATGAACTCAACTAAGGGTCAAACTCTAGACCTCACACGTAGAACACCAGGATGCTACCAATTTGATTAACGGAAAGCTGTTCAAACCCTTTTCATTTTACCTATACACGAGCTTCTTGCACGCATCACATATTGTTCATCTTAGCATTAGCCTCCACGTTTGTCACTCCGTCGGAATAATTACGAATCTGGTTACCTTCTCCGGGTGATGTTCTTGTACATACACGGTAATTCCCAGGTCTTCAGATCTCTCTGTCTCTGATCTGACTTTACACGACATTCATTTTGCGTCATTTTAACCGAAGGAGGGAGAGCACAAACCAAGACGGACCATGCCCACAAGCAAACATCAACATCATTCTACTGCTGAACTTTCTCAAGTCAGTCAGTAGAATAAAATTTTAATAGGACTTGATGATCATATGAAAAACAGATCACAGCTAGTGACCATGAAACATGTGGTTTCAACTCTAAAAATGTTTCTAATGCATTGAATCAGTTGTCTTAGACTGCCGCAACTCAGAATATCTGCAGAACCTTATGGATACTGAAATTATTCTTTGAACAGCAAGTGGTGGTGGTGGTGGCGCAATGGTTTAGTCGATGTCAACGGTGTGCTTTGGACCATATGTTCTGAGGTTTGAACCCCGCTGCAGGCCAAACAACTGATGCTAGGCAGCTTGGCTGTCATCCGGTTGAATAGAACGACGATGGGGCTTACCCCGTCTGTTGTTCATCACACAATGGTGCATAATAAAAAGCTATCACTACAACTTTCGGCATTGTTCTTGGGTGGCGGTATCCAAACGATTTCTGTAGCTATCACTGGTGTACTCCGGACCCTTGAGGCAAAGATTCGAACCCTGGTTCATCCAAGTTACATTACCAATGGTCAGCCTGTCCATCGTTTTATTCAATACCGCGTCATGCGGTTCGTATTGTTAAGTCCTAAATCACAACTCGCTGACAATTATAAGTTAACAATAGGTTTTTACGACTATGGAACTTATTCTCTCTGTTCCATTTAGTTTTATTCGTCAGGCCGAAGATGAATACAAACGAACAGTACGCGCAACCATTCCGGTAGAACAGGTTAACAAAAAAGATAGTCTAATAGACGATAAACTATTGGATAGCAAGAGCTTGACAGAGTTTCTGAGCCAAGTGAGGGGCTCGGTTAAACATAACATCAACGAATCTAACTGAATGCGAGAAGAATGTAAACTGATGGTCTAAACCGACGGTATGCGTGCAGACAAATTTTCCATTTTTACTTCAGTTACATTTCCGGGTAACCATACAGTCCCTTTACTCTGAGCAATAAGAAATGATCAGATTGCGTAAATGAACCTGTGTGGGCTATGTCAAATTCAAAAGGGAATCAGCGCCTTTCATTCAAATATTCAAAGCATCACCACCACCACCACCACTGTGCTCTACCTGAGAAGCGTGGGATCAAGTGGGTAAAGAACCATTCATTGCCTAATGTCAACTTTTCATGCAAGTATCACTGAAAGGTTTTAGAAGCACCTAATATGCTCCAATTCTTTTTTTTTCTTTTCAGTAGTCTTCAGCATTTGACTTTCTCTGAGTGATTCAATTCGACCTTCAGTGTCGTAACCGACGACTGCTTAATAAGCAGCGAACTGCTGGAGCCACCACGGGTATTCTCGTGCTAATGTGCAATACCAATAGCCAGACAGGTCCTTGTGCAAACTGATCGAAACTCGGTGGATATGCACAAGTAAGGATTACTGACCAGCTGAATGAATCAGCTGTATCCGGTGCATTCAAGTGTGGCTTCACAGTGCTACATGTGTCACACGTGGATATTGCAAGAAATTACAATCCCGTATTTGGTTTTTCCCCACCAACGTTTTAAACCACCCATATTGAGTCAAAGCGATTAAATGCCAGATATGTCTACAAACACAAACAGAAATGGCACAATAATTATATTTTCTTTCATGCTAAAAGATACTGTATATGGTTCCACTCATACTTTGTAAGTCCCACAGAATTTGCCATATCTTCCTTGTTCATGAAAGACAGAGGTTTCTAAGCTTGAACTCCAATCATTCTCTTTCCCTTTAGTCATTTGAACGACCACAAAATTTGTGACAACTAGTTCTATTCTCTTTCTCTCTCGGATTCCTATGACTATTCCTTGTTTTGTCCAGCGATTTCGCCTGGATATATCCCTTTAAGAGTATACTTAGTAACGCTAAAATGGCGGCAGCCACTTGCTAATTCAGTTAGTGGTATGGTATACTACTACTCCCGTATGTTTAACTTTTGTTTGGTCAAATCACAATGAAAAAACGGTGCGGTTGGCGGTCGTGGTCGAGGTCGTGACCCGTATAAATCGACTTGAACTGAGCTCTGGCTCCAAACGACAGTGATCATCATCATCATCATGTGAGTATTCAGTGTTTACCGTGACCACAGATAACTTACATGCGATAGACCAAGCCCCAGTTGGAGTTTGTGGAGCACAGGGCACAACCAAAAACCATACAGAATACCGTCCACCGGGCGAAAGTTCTCCATTTCATTGATATTAATTCCGTCATGTGGAGCATCGCACAGGTACGTATGTGCTCGAGCACAATTCCAGATGCAGCGCAACTATCCAGCACAGTTGTATATATCCGTCCGATTAAACTCGGGTAAGCTTCAATAGTCTTTCTTTTTGAGTACCAATCTAATCCCCAAAATTATCATGGAATACATTCATTCGGTTTTGAGTGAATTTTATTTCAATCTTATCACAATTTAATGCTCACCAGCGAGATATTGAACATCCAGGTTGGTTAAGGGCGCTTGAACGACAAAGAAGAAATCAGAACAAGTCACGCAGGGAAAGGGAACGGCTGAACGTCACTGGTTGATAAGATGAACGTGCGCTATGTTACAGGTCAGTTCTCGCGTAGTCTCGGTGTGGCAATATTTTGATTAGTTCTGTCGTAGCACACCGTGTCCCACGGGTGTCGGTGCACGGCCGCGTGTGCACCGTGTATGTGCATGTACTGTGTTTTAATCTGATTGACCGGCACAGCAAATTTTTCGGATAAACACATCCAGACGCTTCCCAAAGTAGGTTGCTTAGACTTACATAAAGAAGAGGCGATACAGTTACACACACACACACACACACGTAATAATAATAATGTATGCGTGTTCACGCAATGGCGATCCAGGTGCACCCTCGCATGCAGCAAGAAATCGGACATGAGGAGCGCAAGAGGAAGTCTGTGTGAAAGGGGACGTAGGGATCCAGAGGCTTTGAAACACACTCGCTCCCCCTCTCTCTCTCTCCCTCACACACACACATACACCGAATTCTGTCCCCCCGTACTGTGCTTTGATTTGCTATTTCTCCTCACTCTC
>UZAN01040438.1:8462-25651 GCA_900618425.1 Echinostoma caproni | reverse complement strand
CAACGAACTTCATAACGTATGAACACCAACTACCATCGGAAGGAGGAAATACAACGCTTGAAACATGAAATCTGACTTCTGTTGTGTGCACGTGTGTGCATCCAAACTGTGGTAACAAGTTCCTCGGGAACGTATGCTTGCCATTTGGTAACTTTCCCACAAAAATGCAAATACCAGTGTAACATAGAGGGCAATTATAATTAATGAGCCTGGAATTAACAAATAGTGAATGACCGGTTGGCAGATAGTCCATCAATCTTGCTCGCCAGCAGACAAGAGAACAAGCAGACGATATATGCTTGATTATTTTACCTTCGACGCGACTCTATCTCGCTCATTCGAATATCCGGTGGCTGTGGACACACGCTGTGACTGTGCTCGGTTCACTTTTGCTGTTCATGTCGAACTCTGGTCAAAAGAGATCTACATATGCCCTGGCTCCCTGCAAGGTATCATTGTGATTGGTTGTAGGGCAATATTGCATACATATGGACTCGTCCAAACTATAGTTCGGTTCCGGACCAAACAAAATACATTTGATAGGTTTTGATTTTGACATTTGATCAAATCTTCCACACACATGTGCTCCTACGGGTCGCTCGTGGGGATCGGCGAAGGGGCAAAGCAATGCGGGATAGAATTGGGTGGAGGTTGCACGGTGACCGCGGGGGGAGGGACAAACTTGTGCTGGATACTAGCTGCTAGCATTTTCTACAGTCACAATGGCATATAAATCGGTCTATCAGAATGTTCGAACGGTGCTTGTATCCAGTCGTCCGGGGAAAGATTTGTTCGATTCAACCGACTTCTTCCTCCGTGGTTTCGAATTTGATTAATGATCACCGAAAGCGATACTCCGTTCCACAGTGTCACTTTTGATTGAATCGGTGCAGACTAATCTAAACACATGTATCAAATTATGAATGCGAAACGTCTGCATCATTAATTGAGCCAACAAGCTGGATTATTAACTAAAAACCAAAGTTCGCAATATTACTGTTAGCAAGATGTTCTATCCAAGATGATCTTTTGACGCTGTATCAGAAAACTGTAAGACTTCTTTGGTTTGGAGCAAACAAGTGAACAGATAAATAAGGCCATCAGTACAAGTGCTCCGTACTGATAAAGAAGTGAAGGACTTAAAACAACACGTACATTTTGGTAAACTTGTGCCAATTCATTTGTTTTGAATTGAATCTCATGCAGAACAAACACTTATCAAACGAGACAACCTAATTCACCAGTGGAGTGATATATATATATATTCACATCTAACATGGACTACATTGTAAGCAGTGTTGTGAGGTAATTCATCTTAATTTGGACTGACCATTCATCAGACGTCATCTTCACCAAGTTCTGCTGGTCCAGGGGATTTAGGAAGTACTACAGGTCCGTGAATCACTTTTGCTCGAGATCATTACGGGCGTAAACTCACTGAATGGTTCAGGCCAGGAAATACAGACAAGGTGCATTTACGTTACCACCAAGCCGAGCAGCCCATATTGGGGTTTACTTGCATCCTGTACAAACGAACTCTGGTAGGTTTGCAATCCTTCCGGTTGCATGAAATTTACACTCTGTAGGCCACCCAAAATTACTGCTCACGGATAATCAATTAATCAAAAAAAGGAAATATCAGACTTCACATAATACGTAGTTAGTGTGAGACATAAGACTACAGACCTCAGAACGCCATAGTTTAGTTAACTTATTCGATTTTACAGTCGCCAAACTGTATTTATGGTTATTTCTGTTGGTTGAGGGAGATCGCTCACGGGTGGACGAATCTGCTCCCAATCTGCGGGTTAGTGGTTGAAGTCTCGGCAAGAACAAACAGCATGCATTCTTGTTGATCTCACTCTCTATAAAAAATAGGGCGAAAGAGTCATTCAGCTCTCAAACAAATGTTTATCGCCGGGAACGACTGAACAATTCTCATTCAGAGTGAACTCACCGGTCAAATCAATATGTATTTCAAATAAATAAATATTCCGGACCGATTGAGGCAAAATTTTATTTCGCGCTAATGTAAATTGTATTTAAGTTTTAAACAGTTAACTTTCCGAATCACTTCTGACCTAGACGAGTTTATTTGATTGCGCAACAGATTACGTAAAACAGATTTCCGGTCTGAATTTGATCGCGGAACATTCCTTTAGAAGTAAGTATTCCGATGTATTAGGTTTTTGCCAGTGCGTGACAGCTTTAACTCTCCCCTTGTGTCGTCAGCCTGGCAAATCTTTTATTACTAGCAGTTCTGAAATATTTGGCATTCCATTGCCGTAATTGTAACACAGGTGATAAACGAGCAAAATTTTGCCCGCCCCCCTAATGGGAAAAACAAATACGGACTGAAAAAGATGGACGCGAGCGAAACCGCATAAGTTTGATTGAGATAAAGCAAAAACTGAGTTGATTGATGAGTCTTTAAGTCCCATCAACGAATCCAATGAACATGCCAAATCCCACTCGATACCTTTTTGTTTCTATGCAATGAAAGCGGGAGCTATCGCGTCACATGTCAACCTTATCATCCTACAAGAGGGGTGATATAACCTGATATAAAAATGTAATGGAAATTCTCCTAACACCTCAGAATATATCTTTGACAACGATTATTCCCTGATTTCCATGATGCATTCTACAGATCCGGATCACTGCGAAGTGCAAGCATGTAGTCTTATTTGGTCCAATGCAGTCGTCCCTGTACGTGTCATCATCATTCCCTCTTGGATACGACTCTCACTTGGCTGCATGATTATAGAGGAGTAGATTCGCATCAGTGATCATAAATGCTATTTCATGCTTGAGAATAACTGCAGACGTAGTCAAGCAAGCCTCCATCACTGACAATACTATTAACGAGAACAAGAACTTCTAAAGTATGGATGGTCAAAGGAAATTTCCGAATCTCCGATTCGAGAGCTTTTCACATGACGAAATTCCCTGTCATTGATAAGTGACTGTCTCGTGTTTAGAGATAAAATAGTCATCAAAAAATCACTGATAATGGGTTTATTAAAACAGTTCCACGAGACACATTGGGTGCTAAAGAAGATGAATTCCCGGATGCGTACTTATGCTTATTGGTCTTTTATGGATCAGGACGTTCAAGAGTTGGTTAGAGAATGCATCCAGTGCGCAGTGACATTGAAACCAACCCCACCAGTTGAACTGTAGTCATGGCCGTTTGGAACAAAACCATGAACCCGTGACCATATTGACTTTGCTGGGCTGATTCCTGACGTTTATCCTTTACTTACTGTCTATTCTGCATTCAGGCTGTCAGAAATTAGCATAAGGAAGTACCATAATAGCCCCTTGATAATCTACTTTTTTAGAAGCATATTTCGTAGGTTGGGTTTTTCAGAGGTACGCGTTTCCCATAACGGTGTTCAGTTTAAATCCCACGAGGTTTCCGAATTTTGTTTATCCAATGGTATTGTACACATACGAATTCCGCTGTATCATCCACAGTCAAACGGCCAGGTTGAGCGATTTGTGGACACTTTGAAAAGACACATAAGAAGATATCCGGAAAACCAGCCACAAGACTGTATTGTTGACTTAATGTTGGTTGACTACAGAATGACTCCAAATAAAAACGTTCCAAGCTTCCCATCGTCCACTGTATACGTGATTGGGAGAAACTGAAGATAAAATGTGAAATGATGTTCCCTAAAGCACTTGCAAACAATAGTCCAATGGTATCAAGGGAAATTCAAAAGCCACAACCTAAACGTGGATTCAGTATTGATGAAAAAGTGTATGCGAAAGAATTCAGATTTCAGGAACTGTGAATGGAAAACGAGGACAAGTTGTTTACGAACTGTGACTGGGAACAGAGCAGTGGGTCAGACACACGCAAATCATCTTCGATGGAAGTACAATCCAGATGAGTGAGATTAAATCATTCCTGTTGATGTGATGTTCCAACACACGGTGCGACCACAAAACACGCAACCGCAAATCTTGGATTTGGTTACGCAACGAAATTATCAGTTGCCAGTATCTAGAGCAATCTTCATTCTATAGATCAACCGACAAATAAAATCATTCGAAGCTTGAGGAATTACAGGGGGAGATGTTAGGGACTCCAATTGCCAGCAGGTGAACACACCGTGACCTTGACCTCTTATGATTTGACGATTGTGGCTCTTGTCATGTGGTTTAGGGTTGGTTCGAACATACACGGATATGACAGTCAGACGACCTATGGTTTCACTCAACCCTATAAAGCACTGTCTGCATGTGACTATTTCAAAGTAAACTTGATAAGATAGCAACGACACTGAAATAACCCGACCATTTTCACCTAATATATCAGTTTTGTGAAGTTAAAATTGATCAGCCGTGTACATCAACCATTATGGTGCTCGGTTTGTAGGAAGCCGGCATCAAACGAGCAAGCAGCTTTGAGAAACTGAATTTTCTTTGCTATTATCATATTTGTCGAAACACAGTGAAATTCTTGTTCGTCCATTATCAAGTCCAGTAAAATGTATGCTTCATGCATCCTGAGAGGTGGATACTCAGTAGCTACGCAGCCAAAGTAGAAACAATTAAGTAAGCACGATTGCATCAGAATTGTAGAAAGCAAGGACAAAACGAAACAATTATCACAATATGGTTGAAACAATTATTTCCCGAAATGAACTTGAACAAGGAACACAACACTGCTAGCGAGAACGATTTAATTCCGGAATCATTTCGCTGCATCTAAACTGGTGCTTACTGCAGAAAAAAAGTTTATATATCACAGGTCATGACAATATAACATAGTATCAGTTCATTCTTCCACTTACGTAGTCACCAGGGCAACGCCAGACTGGTATAGACCTCCTTCTGCTGACGCAGTAGGGACTTTCGGTACTTGATTGCTATGGCCTCTGAAAATCTCAACAGTCGTCCATTCGGGGTTGTGTAAACAATCCGAAACGAAGTCCCACGATCAGCTTGGTGGCCAGTCTGCAGAAAATGGCGAGCAATTAATGACGAAGGTGCTCTGTGAGACTCGCGTTCTACCCAGACCTTTATGTGTTCAGCCACTCGGGTACGCATCTGCCTTTCTATTCTGCCCACGTAGGTAGCACCACGTCCCACATTGAAATTCATAGATTACATCCGATCTGGCGGACAGAGGGAGCGGTGATTTCACCAAAGGCTTCGAAATCCGGGTTTGTTGAGAAGCGAACGACCGGATTTGCAGAAAAGTACGTGCCAGCTACAGTGACCACCAGCCGTCTTCGTATGATTTGGCCTACATCATCACCTTTGACAGGGAGTCGAATGGTGAAGTCACATTTTGGAACTATCATCTCCGAGGGTTTGGGTTCGGATTTTTCGCTGTATAATTGTATGAACTTTGCTGGGTAGCCATGATATGAATGAGTTTAATTCAGAAGCGACGCACTCTGAATTAACAAGAAATGGGACAAGACAAGGCATCACAAAAGAGTGATAGGCGGTTGTGCGGGGAAACATAGCGTTATATCGGGATCGGGTGGAAGAACAGAAAGCACACATTTTATAAGATCTACGGACACGAAGGGTTGTTTATTTTACCTTTTGGATAACGAGTAATACCGGATTGCATGTGGTGGAACGATGAAGTGACAGATGATTTCACGGGATATCTCGTTACTCTAATAAAGATGTGTTAAATGTAGGCAGTAAAGTGTAAAATATTTCTTGAGGACTCCCGGGGAAGATGAGTGGAGACCCGTAAAGTCAAAGAGGTAAAATATAAAGAATAAGAAAACGGAGGATCAGAAAGCCCGGAATGGACAGAGAATTCTAATCTTCTGAACTTCTCAAATACCAAAACCACTTGGTCAAACCAACATAAATTGAGGTTTACTAACAGAACGAGATATCTAACATATATATTTATATATAACATGCATAAAAATAACGTGATCTCGCAACAGAGGCTTACTTTCAATTGTATTCAAAGAGACAAGGAATAAGACTGCGTCCAATTTAATTCAACAAGCAGGGACAAAAAGGTGATTTCAGCTAAAGCATACAGTCTATGGCCAAAACCATTTCACTACTGATCATTGTGCTTTACTTTCGGTTTTCACAATAAAGACCTATATGCAACCATACGGTAGGCAAGTATGACCTACAATAATTGCTTTCGATAAGGAATTCTATGGTAATGGGATATTCATGCGTGCTCTGATTGCACCATTTCAAATTCCCAGTTGCTTCTACAACCCTTTGCAACGGATCAAATCAGAGTGCCTAAAGAACCGGGGTGCGTCAAAATTAATTTACACTGTATAACAAATTTTAACTTCCATTTTTCTTGAGTATACTTTTGTACAGGCCATTTCTCCGAACATCAACCGCGACGAAAGAAATTGTGATAATCCAATGCTCTGAGATAACACTAAAGCTATCTGATGGACCTTCAGGATAACATATTATTAGCAAACAGTCTGGGGAAATCCAAAGTCATTCGGTTCGAACAAGAGCCCTGTGACGAGAAGAACACGAGCGGCGATTGATTAACACCTGTTTAGTCGAAACATAATGACTACTTCTGTGAACTTTCCGACACCATGGTTATTACCGGTTTTATAACCGTTGTGGTTCCGATTTCTTATTCGCATCTGTTTCGTTTACTGAAGAAATACTGCCTGGTAAAATACGGAAATAGGAAGGGATGGCTGCTGTGGCAGGACTGGAACTCGCGAAATCCAGGTTTCTCACCACCGCGGATCACTTGATAATAAGCAACATCCGTCACTTCACGTAATCAATCTCAGTTTTGTTTGCGCCATTCAAGGTAAATTTTACTAACAGAAATGTTATCAGTTTGAGGCTTTTCATCAAACTAAATCAAATTCTTATTTGTGCTGGTGAGCTATACAGCTTTTCATGGGCACGTGTGAAGCAGACTGTGTAATCTCGAACAAATACGTGACGCTTGTGTTCTATCAACCCAACGCGTTTCTGGTTTCATGCAATACAGCCCATGTTCAGATAAAAATCAAACTGATATTGATTATTTTCATCTAGATTGGAGCACAACATGCATTAAAAGCGTGCAGCAACGTTTTCAGACCATAAGATGTCTTCTCTTAGTCTTCAGATGAGGCAGAATGTCATGCCCAAATATCCGGTTTCCATATTGTTACGCGCTACTAACCGTCTTACTCCGAAATCTCGTATACTTGGGGAAAAATCCCCAACCGTTCTTCAGAGATTTGGCTTGGAGCTGAGTGCTCTCAAGCAGCCAATACGAGTTCCCGAAAATTTTGGTTAATCACGGGAGGTTAACAAATGAGTGACAGATGTCAGCTGATCATCACTTATGTTTTCGACTAATGAAGCGTTGCAGTGCAGTATTCATCACTGAAGCCGTATGAAGGAAAAGGACTAACTTAGTCTGATTCACTCTTTTGCTTACCAACCAAATCATAATTCCTGGATCCACGCTTACCCCAAATTCGACCATTTGCACAAATGCTCAAACCGGATGCGATATTGATCTTGATTTAAAAGTTTCGAATATGTAAAGATCGAATTTGAAAAATAGCCGTAGCTTGGACAATAAGAGTATCCGAAAAATCAAAATTCAATCTTATCAGTGCTTGCTATTTTTTGAACGATATTGATGTTCTAAATGAATCACGTGTATTATTATTTTTATTCATCCGTAATGACTTTGATTTGTCCATACCGACAACACTCCCGGAGTTCTGTTTCTGAACACTGCGCTCTGCGTGGTATTGGATAAATCGAACCTGATAATAGAACGAGGAATACCGATTTCAGTCGCAGGGAATTAGGCGATCGCGGTAGCACACGTAAACTAACGCAAGTGTTCCAGCTTCGTAGATTGCGGTCTTCGGAGTATGGATGTTACCAGATAGGCTCCCTCTGTGGTAGTTCTTTCTGAGGCAGGTAGAGGTTGGAAAAAGTTAAAAACCCTTGTCCAACACAAGAGAGTGAAAGGCTTAACCAGGTAACTTGATTACACAGATTATCTTAGACATTCTGGCTGCGAATACCATAATCAACCTATTCACGGCTTGAAGAAACTGAATAATATACCTAATGCTTTGACAACGGCCTTAGGCCGACCTTTTTCATTCTGTTTGCCTCTAGTTTACATGTTTTGCACAGCTTAGCTTTCCTACGGATGTGTGCTTTCCATGCTTTCTCTCATCTAATTTTTCATTGATCGATCAATTGGGTAGCAAAGTGATAGCCACTAAAATATCGTCAGAAAAGTGCAACGTTATTAGCCGTTTAAACTGCAATGGAAGCTAACACCACCGATTGCGCCGTGTTCTTGTTTTACTGAATGTCAACCGCACGCACATACGCACACTGACACTGGTGTCTCGTTCGGTTTAGCGTACCAACACAGTGTTTTGCCCGTTATTATTACCTCTCCGTATTTTTATCCTCTCATCTGGGAGACATCTTTGACTCAATGCAATTGTTTCTCGAATTGATAAGCACTGGCTGAGTTTTGTATGGCTGTATCAACACAATAGTTTGACGGTAAAAGCTGGTATGATAGAGTCGGGGGACGGGAGCACCAATGAGCTAAAGTTGTGGAGCGAGCAACCACAAAGGAGACAAAGCTGTCGCAAAGCAAGCTGCTTTTTTTTGATTGAAAGATTGTTGTGATACGACACAACCATGTGGTAGTTGGGGTTTGAACACTCCTGCAAAGACTGGCCACTGATTTTTCATGGTCGAATACTAATAAGGAACTGTGGTTTCCTTTTCCATTGCTTTTAAACTTTGGAATGTCTACACAGAACTTGGTTAAGTGAGTTCAGGTTTCCATTGGTCAACATTTCAAATCGTCTATTGATGGTCGAGCGGTCGAAACAGATGCTGCCCTTCTTCATGTTAAGTGTTGTGTTGGCATTCATACAATCATATCCTAGTGAGCATGAGGTCTTCACTCATGTGACCACGTATGTTAGCGAATCACGATTTTCGCATGCACCTTATCAGCCTATCTGAACTTGGGTAACAAGCACACATACACAGACATACGTACATGTATGTGTCAGTTCTACGCACATTTGTTAGATAAGCCTGTGTTAAATCTTCACAAAAATTCAGCACATCTTGGTATCTAGTTATTCATGCCAGCTATCGGTATTGATCTTGGAACTACCTACTCTTGTATTGGATACCTACAAGATGATGAAGTCCAGTTCATTCCGGATTTACATCTGAAGCAAATACCGAGCTGTATTGCTTTTTCCAAATGTGGAATTTTAGTTGGTTCTCGTGCTTTAAGCGAGATTCAAATCAATCCGAAATGTACCGTATATCACTTCAAACGTATGATTGGTTGCGAATTTTCCGATCCGTCTGTGCAATCTCGGCGTAAATTGTGGTCTTATGAGGTAGTGCGTGACAATGGCAAACCAAAGGTGCTTGTGGACTCGGGGGATGTGAAAGAAGTGTGGTCTGTGGAAACTTTGTTCGGGATTCTGTTACGTCATTTGAAACAGATCAGTGAAAGGCATCTGAGGGAACAAGTGACTCAAGCTGTGATCACTGTACCGGCCATGTTTAGCATGGCTCAACGTGAAGCAACAAAATCAGCTGCGGAAGAAGCCGGCTTGGAAGTTCTCGGTCTATTGAACGAGCCGACCGCGGCCGCTATTGCCTACGGGACAAATCTTAATCGCGAAGATCAGTGTGTGCTTGTGTTCGATCTGGGTGGCGGAACATGTGATGTGACTGTGGTTCAGTACAGAAACCAGGAACTGGTAGTCAGAGCCACGTGTGGTGATGTGCATCTCGGTGGTGAGGATTTCGATCAAAGTTTGGTCGAGTATTGTTGTCAAAAATTTCACACATTGCACGGGAAAAATATTGCGAACGATAAAGTTGCAATGCTTTGCCTCCGGGAAAAATGTGAACTTGCAAAAATAGAGCTGAGCACACAGTCAGTGACACAAATTAACGTGCCGTATATTGTTGACCATCTGAATCTTGAACTGTCAATCACTAGGGAAACATTTGAAGCATTGAATGTGGAAAATTTTGCCAAAACACTGAATTTGGTCGAACGGTGTTTAAGCGAGGCTCAATTGTCCAAAGATGACATACAAGCAGTTCTACTTGTCGGTGGAGCCACCCGAATACCCCGCATAGAGATAATGTTGAGTAATTACTTTGGGGAAACAAAAATCAATAAATCCCTGCATCCGGAGGAATCGGTTGCTCACGGTGCAGCTCTGTTAGCCGCCTACCTGAGCGGTAGGACCGACGCAGTGGNTATATTACCAAATTTCATGATGTGACTCCTCTTTCGTTTGGTATTGAGAATTATCAAGGGGAAATGGTTGTGATTTTCCCCAGAAATACTCAAGTACCGGATAGTAAAACAATGCTAATTGAAGGTTCACAGAGTAGGGAATTGTCCATTCGTCTGTACGAGGGAGAAGATCCCTTGGTGGAAAATAATTATTTTCTTGGCGAAGCTTGCATCAGTATACCTCCACCGTACACGAACATCACGGAAGTGACATTTTGTGTGGATCAAAATACAAACATATCACTTTATACAATCGATAAAGCCACCGGGCAGCGAATCGATGTGAAAATTCACGACGCGCGGAACCAGCTGTGTCGGCAGGATATTGACTATATTATTCAAAATTGCAAACGAAATCTAGCGGCCGACAAGAACGAAACAGAACGAATTGAAGAGAGGAATCGTTTGCGAGTGGACGTGCAGCGAATGATGCATGAAGCTCAAAAGCTTTTACACGACCGTAAAAATGATCTGCATTTTATTGAAACACAATGTGACATTGCCCTACACTGGATCAAACAATGTCCAAACTCATCGCTGAAGAAATACAAAGAAATACGATCAGAGCTGAAAAAAATGTTTCATAAATTTGGGATTTTCTTCGAATCTGGAACTGCATAAGTTGCAACCGGTTTGTTGGACCGCACATTGCACAATAGCTGTCACGAGTATTCGGTAACTCCCACACCGATGTGATATTGAATGGTTGTTGTGTTTCGCTACTGACGTACGATGTGAGAGAGCATCCGATCTGCATCAGGGGCTCTAGCACACACAATTTGAAAACCTGCTGAAGAGGAAAAAGAAGCTGGCGCATTAAATTCTGAACGGTTTCAAAACGTTTTCGATTATCAACGAATAAACTGGGTTGGTTATAAATTGAGCCTATCAAATATGAACATCTTGTGATTTTGAAGCGCCCAGGGTGCATTGCCTATTGGTAACTTATTATAATCCACAAGGTTAAATCTTCAGTCTGTTTTTCAATCAATTTACAAAGTTTTCTGTTACTTTGATTTCTTATCACTAAAATATGGAGCCAGTGAAGGTCCTTAACATGTTATGTTTGTAAGTGAATGGAAAAAGAGGATAAAATTGGTATGCACGGTTTTATATCCACTGTGATATTTAGGAGTAGCTGCATGATTGGGGCGTTTGTGCATGATGCTTGCGTTGAAAAATCAAGAGGACAGGTAGGTTAGAAACAATCCTTTGGCGACATGGACTGTTTTTCAAAACGAGAGCTACCTTGCGTCTTACGGAAACGGTTCCCTCAGTGTTACCGGAATTGTAAGCTGACTGAGTGCGAAAGTATCTGAAGGCAGAAAGCTTAGCGAGCGAAAGTGTAGCACCGAACTCGCGCACTGTTCGCAGAGAACAAACTTCGCCGGAACTGCCATTGATACAAACAAAGGTTTAAGATCTAACTGAAGAATTGATATCAGAATATTGGCGTAATCCATACTAAAGAGGGAGGAGAGCAGGAGCGTATGTTTCAGATACCCAATGTCTACTGCTATACATACGTGCAAAACAGGTAGACCAAATATGGCGGTAAATCTTGATTATGTTACACTGTCGGTCTGAAGACACTATAACCCCAGCGGGCAAAACCCATGGCAATGGCGGTAGAAGAAAGCTTGGGAGATTCGACGAAACGGTTGCATGAAGCAATGTAAAGTAAAATTACGAGTCAGGCGGTCGATAAAACGATGCGTTTCTCTTTGCACATTATAAAAGTAATGCGCAAAGGAATACAGAGCTCTGCCCAAAATTTGACTCAACTCTGAAGCTTGGAGCTCAGCGATGCGTTTTACTCAGGGCGTTAATGGAAAGGAGCAAATGGACTATTAATCTTGTGCATATTAGATAATACCAGCATTTTAATGGTGGTTTCAATGAGCGAAAAGAATTGCTGGTTATTTGTGCTATTTTTTAGGTGACGTATGGTCATAAAAGCAGTGTCATGTTGTATGTGACTCAGGTTATTGCAAACGTTCTAACTACATTGAAGCCTGATTAACCGATAAGATAATATACGACATGGATTTTAGGAGGTAACAAAAACAACGTATTTATTCAATTGCAACATAACCGCAAATAGACTCATCATGTTTTTGACGTCCGTAGGATGTACAGTGAGAGCGCGATCATACGTGAATTGCACAACTCACTTTGTGAAGAGATAAAATGGAAAGAGAATGTTTGGGAACCGGAATTCCTGCCACGCTTTCTGTTAGATAAACAAGCTATCTGTAGTTAAAGGGGCATCTTTAGACAGCCGAGCTTTTACCGATACTAAAGCATAAATAACTTTCAGAAATCACGTATACAGATGTGGAGCAATACTATTATTTCTATGAGTCCGCAAAAGGTTTTAACATATTTTATTGATTGAATTGATGTATGTGTGAGTACCACTCATTGAACGTAAACCGGGATGCAGAGTAACATAAATCGAAAAACCTCAAAACACTAAACAGCAAAATGCTTCGTACTTGAAACGTGTTCACTACTCACTGATTGCTTTGTTTCTGATGTTTAGCACACGGGTAAATCAAGGAATTGGAGTAAGTATGCGAAAAGTATTACGATTACCTGACTGATGTGAACAGTGACAAAGGTCAATGTGCAAGGGATCTACACCAGCCCGATGTGTGTATATGACGAGATTTACAACGAATAGATTCAACAGAGTTCCGTGGGATGTATGATATTGTGAGGGTTTTGGTCACTGGGTTCAAACCTCCGCAAATCTGTTAGGTTGACGAGGAAGAAGCACATTGCTGCAATATTGCTTGTCATTTCAACAAACTGATGAAGTTTGCCCAATATACTGTTTCACCAAAGACGCAACAAACAGCCGCTTGGCTTTCACTCAAGTTCAAACTATTCGCGATTATCGAGGCCTTCTAATTCGGATTACCCCCGTCCCGTTTTGTGCGCCTCAACTTTATAGACATAATTGGTTCACTTGCCGCGGATTTGACTTTTATCTTTAATTTCATCGTCTACTTTGGGTCTGCATATGTCCATTCACTAACTAGGATTCACCAACCCAATGGGCGGTGGTGGCCCGGTGGTAACGTCACCAAAATTATCACCATCGCCCGACTTTCCTCATTGTGCGTTGAACGGCAGTCCTTTGATTGGCCGCTTCCCTCTTCATGAAAATTGTATCATTCTATATTCAATAAAACAAAGTAAAGTGAATATATATATATATATCCCATTGAGGAGATCAAGTGAAATGTTAAAAGTTTGCTACAGGTGTCTTCTTTAGGTATTGGAGCGATGACTAAACAGGACTCAGTTTTTCTAGTTGTAACCGCTTGTGTTTCCAACTGAATCACTGCATTTGGCTTTTGCTTATTGATTTCACACGGCGTACATCGAGTGCCTTGGTGGTAGTTCCATGAAGGCTCTCACATTTACATGACTGGTCACGCAACGTGCACCAGATTAATTTACACACTTTCAAAACATTTCTCCAATTAGGAACGGTGTATAACAGTAATCATTTGGCACATGCAAGAGAACAAACTATCGAGTTTTATTAGAACAAAAAGCGATTTCACACTTAAGTGACTGTTCATTGACAAAAAACAGGTTATTAGCTAGTTACAGTCAGCTGACTATGATGCTACAAGGGTTGCGCATCATGGACTCATCAATCGGCTGATAGCGCGCGAACGGCTAGTTATAAATAAAGATAGGTTAACGTAGGCCTTTACCTATTTTTCGCCTTGTGCTCCATCGTATATTGATTTATCGTTAAATATAAATGAGATGCCGTGATGATTCTTGATATTCCTATGAATAACGCGTCTTATACCTATGCATCGCCGATGAATGACCTTGTAAACTACGATATCCATAATGGCTTTGATTTCGTCGTAGTTTTGTATCCAGCGTCAACCTCAGTATTCTGTACAGATCCAGGATATACTATTCAAATGCAGTTAGACAAATATAAAAGATTCTTCGTTGTAATTGTTTTAAACGAATGGATTGATCTCATTACTGGACTCAGCAATAATCGTCTTCCGAAGACGTTTCTCATTCAGATAGCAACTCTACAGCTGATGAAATCGGATAAAATTGGGCGCATGTAAAAATTCATTCGTGGTAAGAAAAAGCATGCTCATTTATGGGGAAGAGGAAAGGTATGTGAATGCAACTACACGAAGTTTGGTTGAATAAATCGTTTTGAACCATATTCATTGGCTTTCGGTTCCGACGATTCATCTAAAATTGGCTATCTTCCTTCTGGTTAGTTATCCTAAAACAAAGTTGGTTTTTTCGTGGGGCGGGCTGCGGACGCTGTTTTTCCGACAGGAATCTTTTGATCAATTTCGATAAGTTTATGATTATCGCATTCCATATTTGTATTATTAACCTTCATTTTACCTTGAGTTGCACAGTTATAGATCTATGTTGCCAATGAGTTGCTTTGCGTATTCAGAATTTGGACCCGTATTCCATGCATACATATGCACTAATATGCAACTAATATAATCCCACGCGGGATGGAAATTTTACGATGAAATGTAAATAGCCTTATGAGAGGATGTGACGACATTGACAAATACAGTTTAGTTTATGAAACATCGTAATATTTCAAAACAATCACTCAATTACAAACGTCGCTGGTCGAAGCGCTGCATTCAATTGACCTGGGCCTGAGAGAATTCAATTAACTGAAGATCAGTTCAGATCACAGGATTCCAGATAATTGCCAATACTGTCTAATTTCTTGTACCCGTCAACTCAGATACGACCCTACTAAAATTTGATCGTATGAGAGTCTCTCGATTATCTTCTCTGGGTTTCTGGATGCTGATCAAACTCAGATTCGAAGGGAGGTGTCGGAGTATTTGATAGCGGGTATTGTAGTGATAAAGATATTACGCATATTAAAAAGAAAAAGAATGGTACACAGAACGATCTCAACTGGTCTTCATTCGACTGCTTGAGAGTTCCTGTTCTCCGTATAACGATCCCGGTTGATGATACATGGGGGATCGATGCGACAATGAGTGGTTCGTTTAACGACACCTAGTTAACATACACCATGCTTCAGCAGCACTCCGAAAACACGTACGTTACCTACGTCTAAACTTTGTACTGTGTTGCAAAATCTTCTAATTGCTAAAAAGATGTATATTTATGACGAATAAAAGTGTTTAGGAAAGCAAGACACTACAACGCAAGCAGGCCGTGATGCAAAAAGGGTCCATGACTGCACCAGTTTCTATGTAGAGGTTCAATATTCAGTAGCGAATGAGCAAAAGAGATAAATGTAGGATTTGAGGGTGCATGATTTGTCTCTCATCAGTTACGGAAGCAATCTGTTTTTCTAGTAAGAAGGAATAAAGTACTCACAAGATAAAGATGTAAGCTTGGAATATGGAGCCCTTATAGCCACATGTGGCTTACTGTACACCAATCACTCTAAATCATCCATACCATGCTCAAAGCTGACCCCGTGTGCTTCTGTAATCATTTATTTAGGAGGTTATTCCATATGTCCGCTACGCTATTTGTGACGAATTTCGCACGAATATCCAACCCAAATCGTTCTTTTATTATTATTATTATTATTATTATTATTATTATTGACTTCTCTCTTACTGATCAATAATCACTGGGGATGAAAGGCGGGTCAACCGTAGCCATTATGCCCTTAGGCTCTTAAGCGTTTCCGTCAGGTCAACCCTTTTAAGCCTCGTTTTCAGGGAGAATGTTAAAGTTTCTCATCCAAGTCTGGCAATTCTACCCCCGAAGTTGAAGAAAGCACCCTATAGACCTATGTCAAACAGCCTCTGAAACCTTTTATTGCAATGGAGGCATGGCGACCACGCTTGGATGCAGTATTCCAGGTCTGGTTTCACTTACATGTGATAGAGGGATGCAACTCCAGGTCTTGCGATACCAGTCTTAAGCAACTGGTAGAGCGTTTCATGACCCTTACTTTGCGACCGTGAGCACCACTTCTCTGCATGTAAATCGTTTCAGATCTGTATTTTCAAGTCGAACATTTCTGAAGATCGATGGATTTCGTTTAGATTTTGCGTGCCTATCTACTGTGTAAATCATGTATGTACGTCCTTCGTGTAGAGGTCATAGCTCATTGCGCGTAAAGACCCTCAAACAGGAACCTTATGAATATCGATATGCTGCTCATGGGTAGTATACAGGTATTGACGAAACTCGTGCAACTTCCTGGTTTTCATCACATTTGTTCCTCTCAATGATTCGCTTTTCCCGGCTCATTCACGGGCTTGAATATGATATTGCCCCACAGCAGACACAATACATCTGATGTAATACACCACTTATATCTTTGCTTCTATTAGCCATATGTATGATTATGTATGATTTCGCGATTTTGACGATGGTTGCTGGTGCATCAGTTGTGAAATAGCAAGTCATCTCTAGAAAACGTAAATAGAATTAATTAAAATGACTGAAAGACTTTATACAGGTATTGTACTTTCACCTGGTCCATGTTTCCTTTGCCCTTCTTCATTTTTGAGCAATGGGGGCATTCGCTTTAGCATGGAGCCCACCAAGTTGACTGCCAAACAGAATTTGTCATTTTCCTCTAGTACACCGCGCACCCTAACCAATGTCGAGGCGGCTGGCTTATCCCTGTTTGTGATACATGGAAAAGTTACCGTTCGGCACCCCCAGTGGGTTGCTAATTCTGGGGTCATTGTAAAAGCGGACACTATTAAATGTTTTAGTAATATTTTAGACATTCTAAATATATAAATCAATGACAGTTTGGTAAACAACGATGTTGATTGTTGTTTTTGTAGCTCGGGTGGTATAATATGATGTTCAGTTGTTCGCCGAGCTTGGCAATTGTATT
>UZAN01040437.1:48968-76536 GCA_900618425.1 Echinostoma caproni | reverse complement strand
CAGGGCTTCTCCAAATCCTTCCGGATGGGTGTAATTCTCCAGCACTCGAACAGGGAGACCCGAGTGGACAAAAAGAACAATTCCACCACCGCGACGTGACGAAGGTCGATCCGTTCGAAACACTGTGTATCCTTGGAGTGATATTTCGGAGTCCTGGACATCCGGTGTCAGCCAGGTCTCAATGAATGCAAAAAGATCGGGATTGTGGGATACAGCCCAGTCCTAAAGCTTATCCCTTTTTCCCANAAATCCCGTATACACAGATCAGTTTCCTCTTTTGCACGGCGCTCCCTGAGTTCTTCTAATGCAGTTTTCAATTTACTGCGCTGGTCGGGATCAAGATCCCTGAGGAATCGCACCGGAGTTCCCTTCATCTTGTGGGTCCGCTGGAGTATCGCTTTGGCCTCGCTTTCTGCTCGAAGAACTACTTTCAGTGGTCGTGAAGAATTATCCTGGCGGGGTTTTCCAAGCCTGAATGCCGCTTTTACTCTGATCGATGCCATTGGTTCCACCTCGTCCCCACCAAACAAGATAACCATGTGCGACCTCAGCAGCTGCAGGTCGTGGTCCAGGCGAACCTGGGCAGTGGTGGTCTCGGCCTCCGGAAGATTGAAAACAATAAGGCACTGAGATCTCGGAGGGAGCTTCTGCTGCCGCATAGGTTCCTGCGAAACGCGGGGAAACCTCTCAGCTGTCCGTGACATGTTACACGCACCGTGCCTGGATGTCGTGGACGAGGGAGTCGAGTCTGTCCGTGAGTGCGATGCAGCAGACGATATCCCTGCCCTTTTTTCGGGTGCTTCTGCTGCGGTTAAGCTGCAGGAGCTGCTTTTCTAATTTACTAATTTTCTAATTTTCTGATTTATTACTATTAGGCTTTTACGATTAAAAAGATTTGCGAAGCACACGGTTAATCAACAGAGACACCGGAGTAATGAAAGCATTGATGAGAGAAGGAATGTTTGAAATTCTGGTCTTCGTGTGCATATCACAAACAAAAGTTGAAAATCGATAATCTGGATTGATGTTTTACACATGTTCCCATTGATCTAATCAATGCAATACATCTTCATTTGTAAACCACAAAACCAAAGTTTTATTGCTTTCGCGTTAGATACTCTGTATTCTATTAGGTTTGTATGAAAATAGCACACCTATACCGGTTTGATGTGGCCTGGTCATACTTTGGTCAACGTAAAAGTCATTTATCGATTTTTTGTTCTCTGGCACCATTTGCGAACGGTAATGTGGCGCATTTTGCTAAATGTATTGACAGAAACTGCTTAAATTTTTACTTAGTTTGTATTGCATTTCCTTTAACAGGGAAGTCCGACTCTTTTGTTGAGTCTAGCGCTCGAAATGGTACGGTTAAAGTATAAATCAAGGTGGCTATAATCGATCGGTTGTATTCGTATGGCAAACTTGACGGTACATCACTGACAATAGCAAAAAACTCATTTGGATTCTTATTGCATGAATATCAAGAATAAAGATCAGTCAAGTGATTTGAAACAACAGAATTGATTCTGACCCACCTGGTGAATTGATTAAGATATACATGGTAAGCTAACTGAGCCATACAATGTGATTATGAGATTGATCGCCTCAGAACTTCTCTAGGGCAAGCAAAATTGCATCTGAATCCAAGCGATTTCCTCAAGCTACTTATTTCAGTAGTTGTTCCCAAATGATTTGCAGTATACACAGTAACAACACTACAAGTGTAAGTTATAGACGTTGTGGATGTTCCACTCGCATCATTATTCCTGTCATAAGCCTGACTTTCGAGAGTTCAGAAGTTACAGCTCGCTTAACCGAATGATTTTCAAGACGTTTCAACTGAAATTAGATTACTGTTCAATGTTTGAAGTCATGTGACATCAAACGTAAACCTCATCGCTATCTCTTCCTTCTGGTTAAATGGCAATAATGTGTGAGGCTCTGCTTTCAGAATTTGAGGAATTTTACGTATTTTTAATTTTCGATAAGGTTTCGTTACCTTTGTTAATGTGTCACTTCAGATGATAAATTCAGTTTCGCGCACTTTGATTCTCCATAGCTACTTCATTTATCGTGTCACCAAGAATGTTGTCACGGTCTTTGATACAGTGCTCACATCTGTTGAGGTCTTTGATGTCACTTGGATACAGTTCAGCTGTGTATTGCATTGACTTGTCCTGGAGACTGAGATCCGAGATATGCGTGTGTTCCTGTTAAGCCAGGTGATAATAGCACTGTATCAGGTCATCGATCGATAAGATTGCACTGTTTCTGTTATTGTCGGCTCACTCTACTTACGCGATCTCGTGTTTCTTATATATAGCGCTGTGAATCAAAATAGATCATGCTAACTTCATATTTCTCTATAATAAGATGCTAGTTCACACGAATTACTTTTGTTTAGTCGAACGACTTTCCGTGCACGAGTTAGATCGTAATATTGTTTACGACCAGTCACGTAACAAAGAATGAAAGAATATAATGTATCCTATACGAGTGAGACAAAGTTGAGAATTTGTTGTTTGTGTGGAAAGTACGTGTGGGTTCATGCTGCTTGTAAAATGTCATTTTGGCGATGATGAGTGCCTATTGATGCCTTCGTGTCAGTGTCAGTGATTCATGCTTTGCAAACTGATCCATGGTGCACGCGTGCATGTTTCTCGGTCGATAACCACGTCGTTAGATTTAGCTCCTAGTCCTAGCATGCCCGCACCCTCGGATAGATAGACACCTGACTCACTTTCCAGTCTCTGCTCTCTATTTCCTCAGTGTTCTTTGTGACCGATAAAACTTTGATAATTTACCTTATCCAGGTTATGGTTAAACAACGATCGTTGGATAATTTTCTACTTCATTGTTTATGATGCGGTAATGACATTAGGCAGGCCATTTACGTTTTTTGTGAGACACAATGTTACGTACCGTTAGCGATAGGGATTTTATTGTGGGACGCGGTTTTGGAGATGTATAATTATTTATTATATAAAAATTTCGCTGCACCTCTTCAAGTTCATACTACACTCAAAGAATTTAATGAAAACTAACAAGTAACATTTACTGCGGATGAGCTGTTGGTTTTATCTGAGTCCATCGTTCTACCAAGGTTGAGCTAGAGGTTCAAACAGCTATCCAGTCCTTCCTAGCTTTTCATTTCCTATATACGCGACGCATTCGCCTTTTCCCTTTTCTATATATTGTATTTACCTTGTATTTGTATCATGTGCCGTGTACCCACTGTTTATAAACATCTTGGAGTTGCTTTATTGTACTGGCTACTCTAAGTCGATTGGCATAAAATACAGCTCGTATTGCATATGCTTGTATATACCTTATTATGATCAAGCCCCACAAGCGTAAAATAAAATGCGAATCCGAAGCGCTATTGCAGATAGCTGTGATTGAATCGGACAAAAAAAGAACAACCGTTGGTAAATTTCTCGCCAAGGAAGCTTCAAATCAAAACTTCCGGAGGAGATAAGCCGTCAATTACACATGGATCACACCATACGGCCTCACAACCGATCGAAAACCTGCACACACACACACACACACACACACACACACACACGAGTGTGCGCGAACACAAAACTGCGGGGTAGAAAGGCGCTCAATCGATCTGAACATTCGGACATCGTGGTTTAGTATCTCTGCGTGCGTGTGTCCGTGTGAACACATTCTTACCAGTTTACAATCTCGACTTTGAATATTTTCACAATCGCATATTTCAAGAGATCGAAAATCGAATGACAAATAAATTCACACACACATGCACGCAAACCTATAGTGAACTTGTACGTTCAGGTTATTAGACACAAATCATGAAAAAGAACACGATTGAAGAAACGCAGTTTTCCTCTGATGACCAATTTGTGTAACTTGTCCACATTGCATGATAGGAAATCGAAGAGAACCAAAAAAATTACACTTGTTGTGCTAAATAACTAGAGCAAACTAAGTACAGACAGAGAACACTAAACGGACTGGAGATATCCAAATTGTACACAAATCGATGCTGACAAATTTCATGGGCAAAGATACCCGTACGGATCAATCGAGAAGCACGCAGTCTCCTGTGTGTGTGTGTGCCTATGTCACCCTTCGAGTCGCACATACTCGTAAAGAAACGAGCACCGACACACGAGAGAGGGTGAAAACGAGCATATACTTATTCAGACTAGCAAACTAGGTCAAGCCGCTTTGAGTAAGAAAATGCTACACAAAATTAGCATGTGGACAGGTTCTGTCATCGATCACACAACCATATCTGTTGACATAAGTAGACTGAACAGATGAAGGTCATCGGTTAGAGTGGATTGCCGAGCTGCATAATCGATCAAATCAACTCTATAGGAATATTCGTAACGATGTTTTGGTGAACACTGCTTCACATGACTTCGGGATGTGTTTGTTAAGCGGAGTAATAACAGAATTTATTGGTTTGGATCTCTCAAGATTTCAATCCCTCACATACTCAGTTCAGTGTCACCCACATGCCCAATTCACGTTCAACAGACTCAATTTTAACCAACACAAATTCGTAGACATCTGAACTTAAGGTTCTCAAAGAAACGCAATTCCACATAGAAACGGCTTATTTCATCAGAATAATCAACTGTCCATTGACCTTTCTAAACTGGAAATTGCTTCTTAAAAAATCACAGCTACACATTTTTCTTTATTCTACAATAAGTTTCAATTAGTCATGCTTTAAATTTTCATGCAAATCATCAATGGCGTATGCTGTGCCTTCAAAACACGCATGTAAGATCCTACTTGAATCATTACCTTGCGATCTCCAGACTCAACTTCACCCTCACGCCTCACCATCCATGCTGCAAGCGATTCGATATCTGACGCTCAACGTGTCGCCGAGTGTTCACTTTCGGACTGGATTCCGATCAGTAGCCGACTGTGCGCTGTATACCTGGACGGTTCAGTACGAGCCGACAGCTTCGGAACGAAGCGTCGATACTTATTCTTCGTATCCTCGCATGCACCGATTGACTGCAGTCCGTCAGAAATGAAGGATGAATTCTACAGGGACCTCTCAACTTTTCCAAAATGCTCAGTCAACAGCCATTGTGGTGGTCACTGAAGATTTCAGTGCTCAAGTGGGATCTCTGGACGAATCAGAAAGGCTACTTTGTGGTTCACGTGCAATCCCAGTCAACGGAGAATGCCTACTTCAACGTTGCGCTGACCACGGATTGTTCCGGTCAAGCACAGAATTCTCGCACAAGAAACGACGCCGCCTTGTATGGAAACCGCTAACCTCTTCACAGCAATGGACTCAAATTTACCACATCTTCGTCAGCCATCGCTGGCGGTGCTCCCTTCAAAACTGCCACTCTCATTGGTTTTCACCAGTGGACATGAACCATGCTTTGTGACGAGCCAGATTCCCCTACACCTGGTAAATGTCAGCTACAAAGCTGACGGAAATGGATACCGACAATAGAATGTAAACCAAATTTTCAAATCGATCTTTGAAGCCCAATTCTCAGATCGATTCTCAGTTCAACCAAAAGCCGAAGGACTCAGTGAATACTGGACGTTAATCAAGGAAGCTATCCAAATGTCAATCAAAACAAATGCGGCATCCGGCGAGCGATAAAAGCACAAAAATGGTTTGCGTTGACCTCCAATATTTTCGTAGATACCCGCAGAACGATTCTTCTTTCTGGTTACGTCCTCAGAAATGTTTCCTTAAGAACAAGAATCTTCCCTGACATGAAACATCAGTCTGATCCAATGAGAGCACGGGTGGAGGAAAATAAGAGGGTCGTTCTCATCTATGTTGTCCTGCAGTAGGACTTTCCGAATGCATCCAAAAGTTATCAGAACGACCGAAGAGAATGGTGATTCATTCAAAATCTACTTGGATGTCGAGGTCTTTCGACAACCTCTATCAGTCGTCTTCCCTGTTCTCCAAATTACCATAGCAACGGTTCGAGGTTATTGAAAGTTGTCCTTGGCACTCCAAACATGGTCAACTCCGTCTTGCGGTTATGACAGAAAGGAAAGAAATAAGAGCCTTCGGAACTAAGTATGAGACCGCTACTCAAGCCCGGGCTCCAAACACACCCATATTTCACGAAAACTACTTATATTTCGGAACACTCAATGCACCGAATTCCGTCCCGTAACCGGTGATCCATAGTACCAACGCTACTCCGACAAAAGCATAATGGTAGCCGACTGCGAAGAGGTCGGCCAAGATATCACTTCCTATTCAGGCAGATTTCTTCACCTGCAGTATATAAACTGCTGCTACTTCAATGCTCAAGAACTGCTCAGAAGTTTTCCGTAGCCGAATTTGCGTTGCATATCAGGTCAGTGGGATATTATTGCTTTTGCAGAGACTTGACTCGTAGCTGATATTCCAGATTCCGAATTATCCTTATCAGAGATGTCTCTGCTCAGACGCGATTGCCCTACCCATAGTGGTGGTGTTTTACTCTATTATCGAAATAATCTTGATTGCGAGCAAATCTACCCTCCCATTTTGACACCGGACACTGTGGTGTAGGTTGAGATTGTCCAAACACGATGACTGTCATTTATCTTGTGATCTATCGCCCTCCATCATCCACGGAATCAGCCAATATGATTCTTTTGAACACTATATTACACAGTCTCGTAAAAAAATTACCCACATTACCCACAAACTCGGCAAAAGGATGACCCATCCTTTATTCAAACAGCACTCTATTAAGCTAATTGCCTCACATCCACTGCACAACAATGTGAAAGAGCATACCAGATGTGGAAACTTGCAATCACCATCAATACTAGATTTAGTGTTGACAAACGAAGATTTAACCATAGAATCCGTCGCTGGTATGACCCCGCTAAGGCGCGGTGACCATTCTGCACTGTTGTTCAAATACATTTGTTATGCTTCTGTCAAAGTAATTGGTCCAAGCAACATTCGCACATTAATAAACTATGCAAAATTTGCAGAGATTGGGTCCTTCTATTTAGTGAATATCTCATAGGGAAGAGCACAACCCTTTAGTCGTATGGCAGGAATTCATTGACAGACTGCAACAACCACTAGCGTCAGTGGCACAGGTATAAAATGTTACCAAACCCAGTGGGAAAACACCTATTCGAAGGTGCATAAATAAATGAATATTTCTGAGGGTCCTCTCCCGGAGAAAGTACAGACGACTTCAAAATGCATGCATGCACCTGGGATGATTACTGACTGCAGCGAAACCACTGCACCAAGTTGGTGAGCGCCTAGATAAATTAAACCATCTAGAACCTCTAGCACAGAGATTTATTTTAAATCCCAAGCTTTTGTACAAA
This sequence comes from Echinostoma caproni, assembly GCA_900618425.1. Taxonomy (NCBI): domain Eukaryota; kingdom Metazoa; phylum Platyhelminthes; class Trematoda; order Plagiorchiida; family Echinostomatidae; genus Echinostoma; species Echinostoma caproni. The sequence continues at coordinate 69,222 of UZAN01040437.1, read as the reverse complement.
CATGGTAACCCAGCTCGAAAAGTTAAACATGGAATATCGGTGCTCAGTTCTTATGGAAGAGCGACAGCCTACACAATGAAAGCCGCTGAAAGGCTGAAGAACCAGTTTTTGCTGCGTTACCTAATGAAGGGCTGTACCTCGCTCGCTGGATGTCTCATACTCCACATCCTTTACCAACCACCATATATTTTTTTACAGAAAAGGTTAAAGCAAAGCTGTTGACTTCGAGGAAGAATCAATCCCCATGTGCAGCCAATATTCACCCCCAAACCATTATCTGCTAGGCAAATCAAATGTGCGTGCCACTAGCCTTCTTATCCCAGAGGATTTTCTATCACACTGCAATCCCACCTTCCTGGAAGTAAGGAGTAATTTCGCCCATTCACAAAGGTGGTTACCATAAAGATCTCACTAACTACCGCCTTGTTCCTCCTTCCAGGAACACAACGTTCTGTCACCGAATCAATATGGATTCTGACAGAAGTGTTTCTGCGCTGCCAATTTGCTTATCTCACGAGAAGAATAGAAAAAAGCAATGGGTGACGGCGACGCGGCAAAAGTTATTTATTTAGACTTCTCAAAAGCGTTCTATCGGGAGAATTATGATATTTTACTGCAGAAACTATACAATGACGGTATTCGGGGCCTCATGCTTGATTGGGTCGAATTATTTCTCCGACATCGGATCGTGTTGGTTTGTGTTTCTGATTCGCTCTCCAGTTCTATGGACGTTGCCCGTGGGTTTCCACAGGGATTTGTGCTTGGCCCGCGACTTTTCCTAACGTTCATAAACGACCAAACCGAAGTCTATGGGATCGAAATCATTACTGTCCGCAGATGATGCCAAACTTTGGAATACAGTGAGGCAACCAGCGAGCTCGCTGACACTCCAGGAAAGGCTGAAAGCAGCTCATCTCTGGTATCTTTTGAACGATAATAAATTCTATGTGCTAAAATGTAACGTTCCATCTCCACGACACAAGGGGCAATTTTCGTATTTTTTGGAAATTAAAAATTGTCACACGTCTCAAGTGAGAGGGACCTGGGCATCATCATTCAAGAAAATTTAAGCTGCTCACTCAACTGCGCCAAGGTGTCGAACTCAGCTATAAAGAGTGTCGGTTTGCTTAGGCGGGTCTTTGGATAGTTTGAGTCAGTGCTTTTGCCCCGTCTGCTATCAGCATACATTCACCCAGTTACAGAGTACGCTATCCAGGTATGGAATAGATGGCTACAGCGTGATTGCCAAATGCTGGAGCTTCCACAACAGTTGGTCACCATCAAGATTAGGGGATTGAATCGCTTTTCATACTGGAGTCGCTGGGGTTATATTCCAATCACTATAGGCGCTTCAGAAGCGACATGATTATGGTATACCAAATAATGCAAAACCCCAACCATCCGTGTCGCTCGCTGCTAAAATTATCACCCAACGTCCATCTTAGAGGACATCCGTTCAAACTATTGGTCTCAAAATGCCAATTGGGATGCCGGCGTCAGTCATTCAAATTCAGTGTTTTCGATTTGGAAGTCCTTCTCACCCCACGTCGTCTGTGCGCCAAGCATTGAGTCTTTCAAACTGAGACTTGATGATGAAACATTCGCGAGCTTTACATTCCGACATAAGTGAGGCTGTATCCAGCTGTGGGACATTTTGCACAAGGAATTGTATGTGTCACTATCTTTTAACCACAACACGAACCTATGGGAAGAAAAAAGCATGAGCTTGTACGTTATTCCCATAAAAAATCTTTGATCTTTGATTTTTCTTGATTCCAAACTTTATGCAACGCATAAATCCCCTTAACGCTAGTTCATCGAAAGCCAGAGGAGGGACAGCGAGATGTGAACCTATTCCCGGCAGATTGGTTGTGAGAGTTTTAGTCTTAAATCGTGAGAACACTCAAAGTCGAAGTCATAGTTTTATTATGGGAATTACTTACAAGCTGGTTCTTCTCTTGTCCCATAGAATACTTACACAGATGAATAGTTACACATCGAAAAAGGATTCAAATAGAGTTCCGGGTAGGAGATAATAGAGAATGTAGGCCACAGTGAATTTCCGTTTGCTTTCAGTGTACGAATGTGAGGTGTACCAAGGTTTCGTCGAGTCTCTGCTCGAAAGATTCAATAGTGGATGCACAAACGACATGAGATGGAGGGGCGTTCCAAGATCTGCATACTGTGACTGCAAAAGACTGGCGCCGGCATTCCGGTTGACTTTTTGGAATCAGCAGTTTGAAACGGTGTCCCCTTAGGTGTATATTGTTCGATAACATGAGGAGCGATCGACAAGGATGGTTTGGGTTCTGCAGTATTTGATACGTCAAAATCAAGTCCCCTCGTTAGCAAGCAAGGTTTTTCGGCTCAAAGGCCTGGATACAGCACAAATTATAATAGATTAAGCAAGTGGTGAAAAGAGGTGCATAACTGCGAAGGAAATCAGAGCTCAGAAAGAGGTGATGTAATTGTGATAATTGGCGTTTGTGTGTGTGAAAACTCCATGACTGACGGTAGTTCTGTGAGAGCAAATGGGCAAACGAATAAGAATTCAGGAATAAAGGTTAGGCACCAGATTGTAAGTAGATTACCCTAGTAGGACCATTCCCATAAGGAAGAGATGATGGTGACGGTTGGTAATTGGATAACCCTCTCGTTCATGGAAGCTCTGATTCTCCCACTAGCCCTCAAACAACTGCCTTCCCTCATCGACTTTTCACAAATCCTAATTATCACAATTACATCACCTCTTTTTCAACTCTGATTTTCTTTGCAGATGTGCCTCCTCTCACTACCTGCCTAATCTATTATGAGTTCCGTGGTTTTCAGGTATTTGATGTAGCACCGAAAACGAGCTTCCTTGCTAACTATAGTGTTCAAACGAGTAGCGTGAATCGATCATCATACCGAAACACAAGAAAGGTAACAGGTCCACTTTTGAAAATTATAGAGAAGTTAGTTTAATCAGCATTACCTCCAAGCTTCTCGTCGGTATTACACCCCGTACATTGTCTGCGGCACGGGAATGGTGCAAACGTGCGGACCGGGCTGGTTTCACATTCGGTCCAGACTGCATCGACAACATTTTTAACCTTCGTCAAACTCTAGAACGCAGACATTCTTTCCGTAGGCCTACCATTTCTATCTTCCAGAATTTTATAGCGGCCTTTGTGTTATTCGACCGCTCTAAACTCTGCCATTGCTCTTCCTGAAGGGTGAAGCAGAAAAGTTTATTTTAATATTTCGATCCCATTATACTAATAGCCGAAGTTGAGTCCGAGCTTAAGGCACTTTTTCGCCGGAGTTTACTAAGGCAAATGGTGTTCGTCAGGATTGTGCGCTCTCCCCGTTTCCATTTAACTTTGCCATAGATGCGATTCTCGAAACAGCCCCATCCCTGTGTGCGGAGAGAAGCATTGACTTGCTCCCAGGTGATAGACTGTCCGATCTCCAGTATACAGACGGTCAAGGACCGTCAAAGTAAGACCTGGGATGAGGGCATGAAAACTCTAACCAGGATACTGGGTCATTTAAAGCCCGTTAGGCTTCCTGGACAAGGAGTCCGAGATCATAGTCACTGGCATTTAGATACTCTGAGTGGTATGACAGTGTTGTAAAAGGTAGCACGCTTGCAACTGGATTCTGTATCTTCCCCTAGAATTCGCTCTCAACATTCCAATCTTCATTCTGTTGTTTGATCCAAATTATCAGACAAAAGACAGTAATGATAACCTGTGCATGGAAATTCACGGTTGGTGGTTGTAAGTGATGAACTGAACTGAACTGAAACCCTAAACAAATTGCTTATTTGATGCGATAACTCGTTGGACTATCCTTAAGTTACCAATTAACTTCCAGCTGGTCACCTCCATGTGGTATTCCCCCACCCATATATCACAGACCTTAATCAAATCTGAGTTGGCAATGAATTGTATTGAACCAGTAAATCTGCTTTGTGGAGCCCCAATCAGTTGAAGGTTCTGGAGAATTTGTTTTTCCTAAAAGATGAGAATTATATGCAGCTGAAAGGTCACGCATCCCCAAGGCACGAGTGAAACATCTTTAGCGACGTCGCGACATTTGACGCAGTATGTGCAGCGGCCCGTCGGTTGAGCTGTATGATGCTGACATGACTTTTATGGTTAACAGATAACTGGAAACTCGAGGGATAATGTGATAATCAGAATAGTATTGAATTTCGGAATACGAGAAACTGTACTGTAATGCTCAGAACTGGATCGGCTCCAACCCGAACTGCGAGCACCAATGAAATACACAGAGAATTGGTAGCGGCAATTGCCACTTTCTATTGACAGAAATAGAGCATGTTTTCTAGAAAGTAATAGGCCATATCATTGGTTGAATGACCGTCGTCTAATGACCTAACCGTTTGTGCAGACGCATCACATGTACCAACTTTGATATAATTTTCGCCTGGTGTACCATTGGTCTAGCTTCCTGAACTGTGATTGGATGACATGAAGCTGTACCTGGTTGTACTTGGAATGCGGTCACCTATGTCTGAATCGCCACAGATATCCAACAAGTGATGAAGAGGAGTGGGAGTACCGAGTAATTGTGAGCACGGATCCTGGAGGCTACTACTGACATGCATAAGGTGGGATACCTGCATTAGTCTCACAAAAATGAGTTGTACTATATCGTGTCTATGCAAAATGAAAAACGGTGTGATCAGCTGCCCAATGGTCGAGTGGGTGGTATGCCTGCGTTCTATCGGTGAGGCCCCAGGTTCAATCCATAGTTAGTTCGATGGATCCACACTGCTAATGAGACCCAACCAGGTCAGTGCTTTCCAGGTTTCCGTTCATGCTTCTTTTGCTCTGGACACGACGAAATTCACCTTATAATCAAACCACATTCTTCATTACTCTGCGAAATGCATCAATAGAAACTTCACACCACTGGAGGTAATTTCTTGGTCAACTTCTCGTGCGTGAACCATGGCAGTGTGTTCATGCGGTTTACTGTAGTCCATTTCTGAGTAAATACAGCATTCTTGTTGCGATAGATGCCTCCTCCCAACGGTCGGAGGGTGATCTCATGATTTAACCAAAGATTGCATTCACTGAAACTGCTTTATATAAAATCTTCTTTAGGGAAGGGGAGGAGTTTGCGCTGGTCGCAGATAAGGATTTATATTGTGCTGCTACAGTTTTGGATGAGTTATAAGAGGGACTTGGTATTCATCGCTTGTTCCCTGCTCCTCATCATCCCTAATCCAATGGCTAAGGTCATAATTTTGTTTGTACCCCTAAAAGTGCTGTGAATTCTGTCAAGTACGCTCGCTTCTGTACTGCACTGTTGATAATTTTCGCATGCAATACCGCAATTCAGCACATGGTATTACTGGTGCATGCCCAGGTAAAATGTCCAAGTCCCATGAACGGAGATTTCCCCATCAGAAGATCTGGAAGAACGTACTTCATATCATTCAAGGATTACAAACATCCGGAAATTCATATAACATGTGATGAGTGATGCACAGACGTAACTGCAATTATAATTATATTATATATATTATATTATATATATAATATATTATAATATATTATATATTATATTATATTATATATAATGTTCAGACTTTCGTTGAATATATTACATTGCTTCATTCCTGGGTTTATATCTTCAGTTTCAAGAAATTTGAACAGTCTCTGCTTTACCCAACACAAGCAATATCACAGTTGGTATACTTTCATCCTGATTACTGTTGAAATGGAATATNTGGTCTTAAACGAGGGTGCAACTAAGGACGAAAAGAGAACAGTGTATTATTTTCCTTATCTTGGAAAAGATTTTCTTCTGGTGAAAATTGTAGGAGTTCCTATTGCGCCTGTAACTGTGATTAGAAGAACTACCTTTTCAACAGTTTTATACGAAAACAGAATTGAATTTAGTATCAGTTCAGGGAATTAGTCTCCAATGATTTTTTTACTCCCATGCCATAAACGCATGCCAAACACACACATGAAAAATTAGGGATACATAATCAGCGTTTGGGACGCTGTATTATACCAGTTGAGCTACTGTTAGTAATTCTGTGCGATTCTGGTTCACCTCACACGAATCCAAAATATGAATTTATCGGATTGACGCTGATATCCTTCGATCCGAATGATCTAATTTTATTATCCCCACTTTTCCGTCCTACGCGTGTCAGAGCATATCTGGATGCGCGATGTAAGTGAGTCCCCACCCTCTTGGCTAGCGGTCAAGTTGTTTTTTCGGTGTGTAAACAATTCCAAACCAGGAACAATGTATGACCTCCGTTAACCGAACTCCCTTATTCGATTTCTCCCGCTCGCACTTTTACATTGTTCCAAATTTTCACGCATCAGTAATTCTAGACAGTCACACTCGTAATAAGCTATAAAAAAGCCAGTCCCTAGACGCAGGAAGAATGCAAAAAATAGCGGTTGCTTTATAAAGAAAAATCCAACAGAATACGTCATATGTACAAGAAATACGCATGCACTCATAACGAAAGAACTTACCAGTCTTCAAGTTTCATTGAGCTTCTGAATATGCCGTAATAAAGTTCATTATGGCAAATATTGGTTTCGTATTAGCTGTTATGCAGGTGTATCTTATTGTAGTGTTGCGTCACCACAACTCTACAACGGATATTCACTCAATACTGTTAGAAGAGCGTATATTTTGAGGTGAATTTTAGCAGTTTCTAATATTCTTAATTACAGAGAAATAGCAAACTAACTGAGTGAAGATTACGTGACAAAAATTCATCATCATGAGTTAGTATGGTTCACATACACACAGTCATACCCTCCCCCTACAACCTTAGAAAATCTCTGGTGAAACGGGACTTCAGTAACTGTACTTTGTCTTCAGCCCTATGTAAAGTAGACGGGCCGATGTGCAATAACCGTGTATCTGTCTGGGTAATCCTTATCGATTCGGGAGAACACTGTCTTCTTTTGGGAGCTGATTTTAAACATGGAAACTCAGAACGGACAACAGTCATCAGATCATGACAGAACGCCCCACTATATTCTCTGATTCCCATCTAGTTCAAGTGTCAGTTTGTCCAGGTGCTACAAACACACACGTGCAACAATACGTAAATGTCTATCAACCAATGACCATTGCAAATACTAGGCGTTCTCCATTGATGACACGAGAATGAACTGAACGTTGTGGTCATGAATTCAAATGAGCGCGAAAACCGGTTGTAAGCAAGCATATGGCTACTGTTTTTTTTACTTTCGAGGACAAATCAGTGGCCTTAAATGACACCAGGATAGACAGGAGAACGGGTGGTAACCTACATTAATAACTCTTGGTGCGGCAAGTCAGAAGTGATATTGGGGAAAAAGCAGTGACTATCAATCTGTTCGTTGACATCACAAAAGTGCAGCCATGACTAATGTGCATTTATCTCCTTTTTGTTCTCAGATGGAAAAAATTACCTTTTTCGATTCTTCTCTCCTGTTTCCAGTTCTATTATCAGGAGAAAATCAGTTGCTGGTGACTGAATTCATGTAAGAGTTTCTCTGTGATTCTGTTCGGCCTATCTGATCTGTCTCATATTTCTACCAGAGGCAGTTCTGTGCTGGACAGAGTGAACACAAGCCATCCGTACTTGTTTTCTTTCCAACGAATGACCCCAATGGCTACCAGTGACCATTGCGTTCTTCCTATTACATCAGAATTATTCTCTCGCAATGCCTATCAATGATTCGTACGTTCTTACAAGATAAAAGTTCATCCACGGGACTTCTTACCCAACCGTATCGATGTCGATATCGACTGTTCTGTTTAGGACTTATTCCTGTCCATCGCTTTTTAAACGAGTCAGTCTTTTCTCTGAAACGACGAAATCGATCTTTCACTTGTGTTACCCCACGAAATCCTTGTCTGGTTACCATAGTAGAATAACTTCGCCCTCATTGAAATCACTGAAAAGGAACAAAGAAAGGACCTGCTAATGTCGCCGTGTATCAGTTGTAAAGTACAATGTCGACTTAATCAAGGCTGAGATAACACATCTACTTGTATCCTTTGCTGCGAACAGCGAAGTATTCAAAGTATTCATCTTTAGATGGTGAATGTTTGGATTAGCCCATTCGGTCTTTCGCAGGCAGCAGGCACTGTAGATGATGTTTGGTGTGGGTTTCACTCCTTGGGAGATCGTTAATTCCCCACTGTTTGTATGCATTTTAATGCGATGGATATGTTTCCGATAACCAACAAACGCTGTTTGAGTCCTGACAGAGACAAAAAAAGTAGGCACCGTTGACGAGTCTTAAAAGAGGAAGAAACAGCTGTCCAGTGCTCTTTGTTGGTTATCACAAACATCTCCATCGCATTAAAAATTATTCATCTTCTCTGTGAGCAGAACAAGAAGCACTCCAATACTCCAATGGACTTCAAGAGCCTCAACGCCATCTTCATCCACCCGAAAAATGAGAGTCAGGTTTCATCCTTACCGTGCAATGAGTCGGATTTGGTACTATTTTCTCATGGTCAAATCTTAAAGCTTCTCCGGTCCCCCGAAGCATCTTGGGCTGTATGCTCTGGTGGTTTCCCTCCATCCCTTCTCCAGTCGACAGTAGCTTTCCCAGCCAATGCGATGACATCCCACATTAATGTTCTTCTGGTTTCCTGGTGTCTATGTACCATCATTTTAATTCCCAAGGTTTCGGCTTCACTAAAGTTTAGTAAAATGGTTGTCTTGAGTTGCTCGCAGTCAAACACCAAAATCCCCCTAGACCCCTTTCAGTTTGTATGTAAACCCAGCAGATGTAAACTGGACGCCGTATCTACTCCGCTCCATTTTATCAGTGAGTTACTGAACAATTCAGCGAAATCTGTCCGTCGTGTTTTTTCTTGTATATTCGCCTGCGTTTGATTCTGTTTCTCGATCATCCTTCCTTTTCAAACTGAGATCTTTTGACTCTTCAAGACTACTGATCTCATGGCTTTCCGACTATTTCACAGAAAGATTCCCATGAATCTAATTGGACAGGAGCGTATCAAAACGTCTTGCTAATAATTCCGCTATGCTTCAATATAGTGTTCTATCTGAGTATCTCTTTTTTGCTTTCTTCAACCATTTTTCAATTCCACACCCTAAACACATCCAACGGTATGCTGACGATGTCCTTTTTTACAAGACAATTTCCTCTTTTTCGGAATTCGATTCCTTTACTGAAAATGTATCCCTTATCCAACAGTTTTCCAAAAAGTCTTAGTCTTAACACATCCAAGTACCTAGAGAGCATGTTCAATCTTTCCCACTCTTCGTTCCCAACGGAATCTGCCAATGTTATCTGTAACTCTGTGCCTAGAGCGAACTCTGTCAAGTACCAGGGTGTCACTATCGACTCGGATTCTTAGTGGGCGGCCCACATTTATAATCATATGGGGGAACTGAGACAAAACTCTTTTCAGCTACGGAAAGTCAGGCAATTCCGAACCCCACAGTCAGTTGTGTCCTCTTTCGTTCACCAATGCGTTTCCTCACTTTCACTCTGTTGTTACCCTGTGCTATTTCCAATTTTTTAAAACAAAACTTAATAATCATTCACCGTGAAATGTTGATAATCAGTGCAGCACTGATTTAATGTGATTCACAGAGCGCATTAATTCTCACATCAGCTCTTGTATTAATTTCGCTAATAAGATTCTAGACGACCATCTTTATCCACTGCCTTTTGATTTATTATCTTGTCCTTGCCCTCCGTCCACACGATCCTCCTTTTGGCATATTAGAACTATTATATTATCATATTATCATACTATTATATTATTATCATATTATTAATAATTATTAAAATTGATAAGAATTCCCCTGTATCTTACCCAACAAGGAACATTCCCTATTGAATTTCACTAGAATTTGTGTACGTTAATCAAACTTGACAGACATTCTCCCGTTTGCGTTTTCTATGAATTGGTGTTATTTGCTGTGACACCGAGTGCACTTTTTACTGAAATGTAAGCATTTAAGCTTACACAATTTGTACGAATGACAGATTTTACAAGCAAACTGTCAAGAACAGTGGAGGTGGCACGTTAGCTTCATGCAAACGTTTGGAGGCGATGATTATTAACCCTGTTTTATTGATTTTTAATCCTGATAGATGTGATTGGAACAGACGGGAAATAATCACGCGTGCTGGACGGACGGAGCTATAATCCGTGTGAGTCGGTGAGGATTTCAGTCCACTGGACTTAAAAACTCGTCTAGGCTGTCTGTGAGCGTAACAGATTCACTATTCGCGTGCGTGTATAAGGGGAGTGTTCAACAATGTCTTGCAATGCGCCGCTGCATTCGGCGTTTCAATTGCCACGGCATAGCTCACCGTCCTAGCAATATTTTCAGCCGCATTATTTGAAAGTGAACAGTGTGGAGTTATTAACATATAGCCGTAATCAATGCCGCCCAGTCGTATTTCGTTCTCTGTGCACAGAACCGGAATTTATTGTCTTTCAATAGCATTTTTGTGATATCTTTCCATCTACTAACACACTTTCGCCAGATTCCTATCTCAAATGATTTTCCTGGGGTTTGGCCCCACTTATCTCCAGTCATTTCGAGTAAGAGTCTATCGGTACCGGAAGATCAAGGTTTAGTTATGATATGCAACTTCCCGACTCTGAGTCATACAGACCACAGTTTGTCTATTCGAACAACAAAAACCATTACGGAATATTCCACATTCCAGAATAAGTTGATTGATCACTTACCTATCTGCACCTCAGTACATCAGCTTACCAGTCCCATGCCTTGAGAAGACCGCTTTTAAGAACCCCCCACGGGAAACAGAGCTGCCAAGATGACTGGGGAAATTTTGAATGTGAATTCATATCGAAGCCTAGTCAGAGCACTTAGAGCATTAGGCATACGGAAAGCGCATTCCCTCTATAAACACTGGACAAACCTGATTCCCTATTCTGGAAGACAAGGTGAAGTCAGTCTCAATAGTAGCGGTTGGATCTGAGGTATATGAGGTACTGTCACAATTCATAGAACCTTATTCAAGGTGGTTTGGGGAGGCTACGAAGTCACCACCAGTTTAGGATTGATCTGAGGAACGATCACTTTGAATTGAACAAGAAACACTATATTTGCATCCGCTTGTGTTCAGCGAACCTCATTGATCAATTGATCACACGCTTCTCTACCCCATCGACGATGCGATGTGGGCGAGACAACTAAGCTGGACACTAGTCGATAAGCACGAATGACGATATAGTGTTACATGCTCGCTACAGCTAAGTCGTACTTGACTTCATCAGCGATGCATGCTCAAATGCTGTTCAAGCCTCCTACTGATGTCTGGATAACCTGCACGTAGCTCAAATTTCTCCACCTCATTCTGAATAGCGGAGGACACCGTTGTGAAATGTATCTCGGTCAAAAAAGCTCCAATGCCCATGGAAAATCTCGGTTCTTTACCTTGGTAGTATGCTTACACGTCTGTGTGGGTGTTTCACGCGCGATCAACGTAGTTGTTGAGATATTGACGGTAACTCGATCGGCAAGCCTTACGACAGTCACTACGTCCACGATTAAAGGTAACAGCTGTTTCGGGCAAAGAGTGGACTGTATAGTCATTTTGACAGTTTAACCCGCCTTATTCNTGTAACCACCAGTCGTTTTGATCGCAGTTTCCGAGTCGCCGTGTTGTTTTTATTTCCCTCAAAACATATATGGTGGTCCGTCTGACCACAGGTGCACCGACCACACCGAAATCAGCCTACATCGTAGTTTTACTGTGGTAAGCTTTGCCGATTGGGCTTTTGTCGAGGCCCAGCAACTACGACCAGGTGTGACCTAACTGTGGCGAGCGCTGAACACGGTGTCACCCTTTGTGCTTATCGAGTAGGTTTCAAATTAGTTGTCTCGCCCACATCGTAGGCTTCATAGAATCATCGATGTCCGTCACCGAGCTCGACAACACAGAAAGAGCGTAGGAAGACAGTTGGTCAGCCAGGGGATAGAAAAGCGCGTGATCAATTGATCAACGAGGTTTGCTGAACACAAACGGATGCAACTGCAGCGTTTTTTTGCTCAAATCAAATTGTCAGTTTCTCAAGTCAATCTTTAAATGGCATAGTTCTCGAGCGAAAGCCTTGGTGGTACATAGAGTAGACAATCAAACAAGGTGTCCAGAATTAAACTGCAGATATTCAGTACTGGTTGAAAATATTTCTCTTTGGGTATAGAATAACATTGCAAACAACAAATATTGGAGTTCATCGATGAGGTTCAGTTACATACAGGCCCAGATATTTTTTAACCTTTTTTGGAAGACCGCCCATGCAAACACCAGAACAGTACAACGTTCCAATAAGGTCACAAGCCAAACAGAGAAGGTTTTCGCCCGGTGATAAAGTACATAGCCTTCTTTTTCAATATCTTGGTCCTGCTTAGCTTGGTGGAGAGGTGGTGATGGGAATGTTAATCAACACGCTATTGTTTGATAGGTGAACGGAAATATTCTTCGTCAACCTTTGGATCATGCTGATCACAGATCTTCTGTTACTAATCCAGAGTAAAATTCGGAGCAGATACCAATCAATTAGAAGGATTCATCTCGTAGCAAAGCACGGGTTACAATTGAAGTATAACTGTCAGTGGTATGATGATCAGAACGAATAAATTACGGAAGGGACACTAGTAAACTAAATGAGACTAAATTTAATTGTTGGAGGGATGCCAGATCTACCATTTGTGACATCCATCATCTACCTTCGTCCGTACACACATGTTCAAGGTAAACATCGACTAAGTTTCTGTCTAGAGGTTATCGAACGCTTTGCGCATTAAAGATTACGTGTTTAATCCTTAACCCTCTGATTTGTGGCGTTGGTCACGAGTCAAATAGACCTATCCGGCATACTCCTTGTGTCATAGGAATTGTCTCCAAAGTCTAATTGGTAATCTGCTCTCAAAATGGTTTGTATCCTGAGTCTAACCCTTCAATTCGTGAAGGCACGCCTCACACTTTTCCGTTTTGCGGCCAATTTCATCATCCGAATTAGATCAACGGCACATTCAAAAAGCCAAGAGGCTCGTACCCAAGCGCCCGAACCACATAGTGAAATGGAGATGATCAGGCTCAGCGGTCGTGGGGCTCAACACTTTATCCAACCGAATTGAAATTGATTTCCGGCGCATGTTTATCCAATTGTAGTTGCCTTCGTATTATGACCCTATTCTTTTGGTAAGGGTTTAATCCCCCAGAATGTGATTCACCACGACACCTCCGATGCAAGAGAGGCCGGTAACAGGAGGTGGCATCAACTCACCGAAGAAAAATTGGTCTAAACAACGAGGAGGTCGAGATGCGTAATGCTTTTGCTTGACCTATACAGACTATTGTAGTCGAATGCGGCTAAACCAATGTTCTGTCACTAAATCAATACTATGGTTGGTTTTATAATTGATTAATCCAAGGTGCGGTGGTGCTTCACGATCTGTCATTATCGTAAACCATTATACAAACGAGTACATGCGCTTTGACCAAACAGACCAGTGCAAAACCATTACATCCTTTTGATGTGTCGATTATTCCATGTGGAATGGATTCCGCCGAGGAAAATTCCAGTTCTCGGGCACATATCCTATTCCCGTTGATAACAAGCGTCACCAGAGTTGTAAGCTCATCGATTATGCCAGTACCTGACATTCATTGGTTATATTCAAATTCAAATTTTTATTAAGGTAAAAACTTACAAAAACTTCGCTTATCAAATCCTATAGGGTGTTGTCAATTTGGCTCGGAACACGATTCCCAAGGTCACAGTTAGTCCATGTAAGTAAATTAGTAATGTAATGTTTTGGACGAGCACAGGAGAGGTTTGAGAGGTGTGAGGTCACAATGGTTTGTATAATGTTATGCATCGGACGATTGAACGATTTCGCCTTATCGAAGAATTTCAAGATGAAGCCGAAAACGTTTTTGAATCATCTCTGGATGGGTCTTCGCTGATGACAATCTCACGGTTACTTAGAACACGGTTCGGACAGTGTCCACTGTACAACTCATAAATTCCAATCTTGCTTAATGATGACGAACTTGGAATTTCTGATGGTCGCGTTCTTTGCATGACGCGCTAATGCATTCGAATTTATATAAATTGTAACCGGGACAGATGTCCGCATTTCAGTCCGAAAATCACACATCGTCTCATCGAAAGAAGCAAATAATACGATTAAAACAATAAACCTCCAAGGTCACTGAGAAATTCAAGAGAAACGCACTATCGGTTTGCAAGGATTCTAGCGAGATNGGAACAGTAGAATTTCTGGAGAGGTTTTCGAGAGAGAGTTCTAAGAGAAATGAAGAACGCGTTGATAAATGGGTGCGGCATTTGGGTAGATAGCCATGTCAAGGATGAGTGGGATCAGATAAGATTTTCTGTGCAAATGTTTCACATGCGGACAAGTGTAGTTCACAACTTTTTAGATCGATCATCAACGGGCATAAAAGACACGACTGATGATCGACAAGCCGCGAGGAAGAATTTTGAAATCTTTCATAAGTGGGCCAGCAGAAATTACCGGGGAACAACAGAGAAGAAAAGAAAAACATATTAATACACAAGAAGCGAAGTATTTTTGTTTAGCGTTGAGTGGTCTAAGTCTTCGAAGTTGAAAAGATAATCCACGAAGTTAATTTACACAGTTGGTAATATGGGATGTCCGCTTTAGGTTGTTGTCAGTGGTTCCACCGAAATACACCACAGAATCTATTGTAGCTAGAGGATCTGTGTTCTTGACTAAAGGGTCACGGGGATTAACTGATCGAGAGGGAGAGAGCTAAATACATTCGAAGCACTTAGGTAAGTTAAGAGGCAGTCCAGAAAGAAAGGAAAATTCATGGATATTTGATAGAATGTTGGAGAAATTTAGAAGGTCCTCAGGTACACAAATCGTTTGGCAAAGGGCTACTTCGATCAGGTACCACTCGCGATCATTGTTGGTTGCGTCACACATATGACAATCATTCTGATGTGACAGCACACCACCAAGAACAAAGTCACGTGATCACTAGCTGATTTAAATACCGAAAATATTTTGTGAAGTCCAAAGGGCAGGAATCTGTTACAACAATGTCGGTGTTGATGGTCCCGAGATGTTTCTAATTTGAACATTGATCTAGAGTTGAACGTCTGAATTTATTCCGTTAAAATTACAGTAACTGAAAACAGAAAGACAGATGGAGCATATATTGACGAAGGACCGTCAAGATCAACTCGTAATAGAAGAAATAGTGTATGGGTAGATGGGTAGCAAGGTTAAATGTATCGGATTGATTTTTCTTTTATTATTGCACTGCCTTGTGTTGAATGTATAATAATGGATACAATTTAAGGGAGAGTAGGCGGTCAACCAAAAGGCTGAAGTGCTGTGAAAAAAATCTACGGAAGGTTGAACTGCGATGATAGGGTTCGAGCACACGACCTCCGAGGTGACAAGTTGGTGATAGCGGAATGCTGTAAAGTAACAATGGTCAATTAACTGAAGTGATCAATAGGTCCACATGATTCAGTTTCGACCATGGAGATTGGAGAATAAATCGCGTTGCTCAGATGGATTCCGCTTAAGAAAATAAAGTAAGGTTTTTTCATCCATTTGACACCAGTAGGCGAACC
The DNA here is from genome assembly GCA_900618425.1 of Echinostoma caproni. Taxonomy (NCBI): domain Eukaryota; kingdom Metazoa; phylum Platyhelminthes; class Trematoda; order Plagiorchiida; family Echinostomatidae; genus Echinostoma; species Echinostoma caproni. Next base: position 53,574 of record UZAN01040437.1, on the reverse strand, counting down.
TGGTAGTTTTTATTCTTCTACCCACAGGAGTCTGAATATACGCATCCGCCAGGTCGGTTTAAAGAAGCAGCTAACGTCAGAGAGATTCTCTGGCGTCAATATGACAGTTGTGTATTTCGCCAATAGCGAGTTAAACATCGTGAAAGTTACTGCTATCAAGGATGTCTTCGTTCATTAAAACGAAGTACCTATGTTATCGCAATATTTCATTTAATTTTTCCTACACCTTTCAACATTTGATTCCCAGGGGTTGCAGAAATATATGCTCTCATGAAGATCTGTTGATCATTGTCTTCCAATTTAACAGTTGATAATTTCATGCCTCCGGATTTATTAGGTTACTAGGCTATAAAGCGGATTATCAAAAAACGCAAACATACTATGAAACACCTTATAATTTAAGCCTGATGCTCTAAACCTTATAATTCAGTTGCAATAACTGATTCAGCGATCATATTGATCGGATAGTCTGGTCTCTGTGACTGGGAATAGAACCCAACTTCGCAGCGTTGCGGATAAATATATGAATCAACGACAACGTTTCTGGTAACGGTCATTTTCCTCCAGCAACGCGAAGAATTTCCCCCGCGATTGGATAGATGACCGTCCCTGGGCGCACAGATTGTGATGAGGCCCTATAAGCAGTTATGAATTTGTACCGTGCAGCGGTTAGGGCCGTCATTTAGCTTCAAATAACTCGTCTGCACTGCTTCTTGGCTTGAAATGTGTGTCCGGGTCAGAATGTGAGTCAGGTACCAGTACGCGCACCTTTCGACTGACAGGCGAAATTGATGAGCGCACAGTGTAAGTAAAACTTGGATATTAACTTCCACCGTGTGTTCACTAACTAATACCAATGGACCACGGTTGCTAGTTTCAGTTTCAACCATTAACCAAGCATTTTCATGCGCCGGTTTGGGTTGCGGTCTTTCGGTTGCTCATNTGTTGAGAGCAAATTCAAGGGGAACATAGAGAATCCAGATGGATTGGAGTTGCAACAATAATGAGTACATGCAAGAGCACCACCGTTTACAATACTGCCATACCACTCAGAGTCTCTAAATGCCAGTTACCATGATCTCGGATTCCCCATCCAGGAAGCCTAACGGGACCTATGTGACCCAATGTTCTGGTTAGGATGTTAATGCTCTCATCCTAGGTTTTACTTCGATCGCCCTGCGCCCTTTTCCACCCACCACCTGCCTCGGAAAAATCGCTCGCAGCGGCAATCTATTTGGTGACATGCTCAAGACATGGCCCAATTAGCTTAACCATGGAGGTCGACCACGTGTTTTAGTGGAGGACTGGGATTACCTAAAACTCTATGCATAACCTCGGTATTACTCGTCCGGTTTCCTCATCAAACTCGTGCAACGTGGCGTAGACAACGGCTTTCGAACGCCGACAATCTTCTTTTGTCGTGTTCTCGTAATGGTCAGTTCTCTTAAACACAGAGCGTAACTGGTCAAACTGCTGCAGCATATACTCCACCATCCACAGAGAGCCGGATGTCACGACCGCGGCATACATATCTTGAACTATCTAATGCCAACAAAGCCTTCTGTATGCGCGCCGACAGACACTTCATCTGTGACGCGTCCGCCCACATAGCAAAATTCATCTACCTACTTTATTCATTTTCCAGTCAGTGTGAGGTTGATAGCTGAGCCAAAACAGTCTTGCAACAACATTTTACAATTCGAAGGTGCAAAACGCATACGGAAATTAGACACAATAGCATTCAAACAATCTAGAAAAGCTTGCAAGTTACCTGGACCTTCAGTTAACAGCACAGTGCCGTCGGATACCGCTAATCTGACTGTCTTCCACCTGATAGCGAAGCACAGGAGGAAAGAGCTGCTTCCATAATCAAATCCATAACGGAGTTAAACAAAATAGGCGGGCGAGGTAACCTTGATTAAAATCGTTTTCTGCGGCGAACTCGATCGAAAAAGAGCCGTAAACTCGGACTCAGCTATCAGTATAGGCGAATGATCATATTGAAATAAATACCTTTGGTACGCCCTTCAGGGACGAGTAATGCGAGAGTTTAGAGTAGTCGAAGGAGTAGAAAAAACACTGTTAAATCGAAGAAGATAAATATGATGGGTATATGAAATCGTGTTTGTGTTCTAAAATTTAGCGAACGGCGAAAGTGACCGAGGCAGCCTTGATCGGATGTAAAACCAGCCGGTGCTATAACTTGTAACGTTCACGTGCGGCAGACAATCGACGGAGAATAATACCGCGAGAAGCTTGGAAATACAGTTAAGTAACCTAATTATTCCGTGTTTTCACAACAGGACCTGTCGCTCTTCTTGTAAATCGGTATGAGGATTGATTCACACCATTCCGATTCTAACCTGTTCCTTCTCTCATACTGTTCTCAGGAGTTTCAGCATCTCCAAAATCACGGCTGACCCGCCATCTTCCACACTGAGGCCAGGATTTTCGTTAACTCCAAATCGAAGGCTGAAACTTCCTCCCTAAAAACCAATGGACACAGTCAATCAGGACAGGGGGGCAAATAGCAGAACTGGCCGAACTGTCGCGGTATACACTGGACCCTTCACAGACAGTCGGATGTTGCTACGGTGCCACAGATGTCTCAAGTTAGCAAATGCCAACCGAGACTTCTGTATGCCAGCTGACACTCCATCCGTGATGCGTCTACTGGGTGAGATGTAGCTGCCCAGATAACAAAACTTATCCACCTGCTCTATTACTTCCCCAGTTAGAGTGAGGCTCGGTGCTGGAGCAACCCAGTCTTGTAGTAACATTTTACACTTTGAAGGTGCAAAACGCATACCGAATATGGCTACACTGGCAGTGAAATTATCCAGAAATGCTTGCAACTTATCTGGATCTTCACTTAGTAGCACAATGTCGTCTGCGTACTCTGAATTAGACAGTCTGACACCTGAGAGTAAATCGATGCCACTATCCTCGCACGAGGATAGGGCTGTTTCCATAATCAGATCTTTGACAAAGTTAAATAGAAATGGAGAGAGAGGGCAATCCTGACGAACGTCACTTTCCGTGGTGAACTCGGCCGAAAAAGTGCCGTAAGCCCGGACTCGACTTCGGCTATTAGTATAAAGCGATCGTAATATTGAAAATAACTTCTCGGGCACACCTTTTGGAGAAAGCCAGCGCCAGAGTTTAGAGTGTTCGACTGAGTCGAAGGCCGCTTGAAGATCCAGGAAATAGAGATGGTGGGTCTACGAAAAGAATGCCGGTGCTCCAAAATTTGGCGCAGAGTGAAGATGTGTTCAATACAACCTCGACCGGGCCTAACACCAGCCTGGTTCTCACGCGTACACCGTTCACGTGCAGCAGACAATCGGTGGAGTATGATACCAGCGAGAAGTTTAGAGACGATGTTGATTAAACTAATTCGTCTATGGTTTTCACAAGAGGATCTATCACCTTTCTTATAAATCGGTATGGTGACCGATTCACATCATTCAACTGGAGCTCGTTCTCTCTCCCACACAGAGCCCAGGAGTTTCGTTAACTCCAAAACCAAGGCTGGACCTCGGTACTTAAAAACGATGCGGACAGCCCGTCGGGTTCGGAAGCCTTATACCTTTTAGGATAACTCTATTTTCCAGTAAACTTCCATTTTAGATGTGTTGTGAGATACTACTCACTTGTGAGTAGTCGGTAACTTTCGGTGATTAAAAATAGAACAAGACCATCAAGAACCAAGTAATACGTTTGGGAAGAATAAACACTGCCTGCTCTACCCAGTACTCTGTGTCGCACTGTGTTGCGATGGCATGTTTCTGATAAGGTTTTCGTGTTATGCATGCAAAATTAGTGACGTTCAATCTGTATTCGGCCGCGGGGACCCCTCCTCGAGTAGCACCGCCTTTCGAGAATATAACACATGGAGGACTGATGTTGACTGGGAGTATTTGCACATTCGAGGTGGAGGGTGACATTTCAGATGTCGATGGAGACCAGTCGAACTGGGTCGCAAAATGTTTTGCCCATCTGTCAAGACCGCGTTGCTGATGGTCAATCGGTGTACCGTTGGATTCCTTAATTACCTCAATTATGCCTATTTTCCTAGGGTCCGTATTCCGGATTAGACGAAAACGATTGCGACTATTACCAATAGGTACAGCTTTCTCAATCTCTTAACACTTTTCTATCCATCACTTATCGCGGTCATTCCTCAGACTCTTGATGAGCTGGCGTTTGAGGGATTTGCGCTCTGTGCCATATGTGGCATCCGGAAGGAGAGTTTTTCGGGCGTCCAGCAGGACAAATGAGGTAGGTGAGATTCATCGTTTGTGTTTTGAGCTTGTGGCAGGGTCCGACGTTGTTTTTATCGATATTTGCATGGCCTCTTCGGTTTGCTTTCAGAGCTAATTGAGTCCTTCAGCGAGTAATTGAACTGACAGGGGATCAGAGAGTTTCTCTTCCTAAGCCGATTTGTATTGTATCGTGGGTATCCGTTGTCGCTAACTGTTTACGGTTGTTTGCCAGGCATAAGGAAAATTTGGTTCGTGGCAAAGCGTGATCAGTATCCACAGCTTTTGTCCAGTAAGAACGGTAATCTTGAATCGACCCCGTCCAGCGGTAAATGTTGGCGATG
>UZAN01040436.1:59594-75678 GCA_900618425.1 Echinostoma caproni | reverse complement strand
ACAAAGAAACCTCTACATGAACCCCCAAAAATGTAGTGACATATTTTTTTCTCTTCTGAAAGGGCAAAAGTTTGATGAATTATCAAACGCCAGTCCACCTTTATCTATCCTGAGTGAGCAGATGGTACGAAAACCGATTGTTAAATACCTGGGTGTTATTTTTAATCATAACCTCACCTGGTCTGATCATGTCAATGACGTTTCTTTGAAGGTCAGGAGGCTCACGTTTTATGTTTTACGCCTTAAATCCCTTTCCGTTCCAAACCATCTCATAAGGCGTTTTGTTTTACCACATTGGCTTTATGGGTCCCTTGTTATCTTCCCTGGTCTTTTGAACAAAGACCTCAAACTCATTTCCCGATCCCTCAGATTTCTCTCCGTTTGTAGTCTCATACCACGGGAACATCTAGTAGAGTTTGTGGGGACACATCAATTCAAGTCCTGTAAAACATTCTCTAATAAGATTTTATCTGATATCTCCCATCCTCTTTCTTCCTCTCTTAGCGACTGCCTTTCTCACTCATCCACCCGTTACACTCACAAACTCATAAAGACTAGCACTGAAGCTTACAGGTGGTCTGTTGTTCCTTATCTCGCCAGATTTCTAACAAACCAAGACCTCGTTACGGGAAATCTGCATCAAACACTACACTAAATCCCTCATGAACACCCAGGTGTGCCACTCATTTTGGTTGTTGCTGTCCCTTTTCGCATCCTTTTAACTGTATCATACCATTGTGTTTTACGTATTTTTTGACACACTATGGTTATGTGGTTGCTGAATACCCACCTCTCGGGGTGTATAAAGCCATTCCTTGACTTGACTTGAAAAAGGTTGATTCATCCGCCTTGAAATTGGACAGAGTTCATCCTAAGCTCTGGAGACCTTAAAACGTTTGAGGGATATTTGGTCTTGTGCTCACACAAAGACCTGACATCATATCGACGTGTTATTACTGGAGCCACAATGAAGACAAGGAGCACTAATTGTACTGTACTGTACACTGGTCATCGTTGCAGATGAATCTAGTTCAAACAAATGCGTTGGTCTGAAGGCGTTCAAAGCATTCTCTCAACACAACTGCTCTGTTAGTTTAGAGGCAGGCCGCAGAAGTCGATAAAATGTACTGCTCCTACAATCTAGGGCGAACAGTGCCCGAACAGATGTATTTTTTCCATAACATAGTTGCTGCATTTCGTGCGCTAGTTACACTTGTGCACAATATTGGTGAAAATTGACCGGCGTTTATCACATCTACAATCCTAATCTACATGAATTCTCTGTTTTCATCTTACGCTGTTGTCAACTTTTTCTGCCTCTGCATCCAAAAAAGGCAGTAACCAAAACCGCCACCCCCAAAAAGCATGCTTATTCAAACTTGAAACAAAACCCTTCGATGGCTAGCGTGGGTAACAAGTGAATAGGAAAATAACACACTGTATCGAAGGTTTAAAACGCATTACTCAAGGCGGTTGCTGAACATTCATTCGTTGAGGTACATAAAGTGAGTATCTGAATCCCCTCGCAATAGAACGGTGGGATTGGTACCATAACGGTTGTTCCTTTCGGCCATCCAGTTAATACGCGCGAACAAGTGAAGATAGAATTGGTCATTAATACTGTCTAGTAAAGGTCCCTGCAACTAACTTCAAGGCGATAAAAATTCTTCAATTTTTATTCAAACTATAAGCATGAAAGAAATTAACTGTGCTATAACTACCATAGCTACGAAATCATAAAACGAGCAATGTCCCAAACTCTGAAGTTAAAGATGGGGCACATTATTGTCCTCCATAAGGCGCACTCACTCACCTTTCCTCCATCCATGCAGGTACGTTCAACCACTCGATCTAACCCATGGTAAACCGAGTATGAGACCCAGTCAGCCTCCTTTATCATTTCTACCACCAAGAATGGATCAGAATACCTTATAATTCGCTCTTGAGGGACGATAAGAAGAGACAAAGCAGCACGCAAAATACGAAGAAAAGTTGGCAGCATCCACCTTCCAAATGGTATCTATAAGTACTGGATCAGAAAGCATCTAAATAAGGATAGGAGACACCGGTGCAACAGTAATTCACTATTATCAAAGAAGGATAAATTGCAGACTGTTTTCCAGGATGTGGTTTTCGCTTTATAGCGCTCTTCTTTTATCATAAATGTCCTCTCCCCTTCATATGAATAAGTGAAACCAGAGGAATAATTAAAGCAAGTTTCAACCGATCGATGATGATCGCCTTAGCAGACCTGAACATCTTTTGGCGCTTCTCGTGATCAAGCCTTAGTCTCGCCGATTTGGTGCCCTGTAACCAGGACATGACAAGTGCGCCATCCGGAATCGTTGAGAGAGGAGGCATCTCCATTACCTCGGAAGGAAGTTGATGCTCGCTAGAAACAAGCCCTATTCGTGGTGTGATTGAGAAGTAACATTTTCCGGTGGTTGTTTAGATATACTCATACATTCATGTCGAATTGAAAAAGGAAGGGTTTTAGTCTGAATATACAGTATGGTATGCAATTTTAGAGTTTCGCGCTTGGATTAGCCCATTCGATTGTTCAGAGGCCTGTAATTTTGTTTGCTTGTTTTGGAAGATACGATAACCAGCTGTCCGGTTCGATGGATTAAATGGCCAGATGAAGTGACAATATCAGCTTGATTTATATCCTGATAGCTATATAGTTCTAGTGGGGATAATAAAACGGAAGCGTGTGTATTAAATTGTGGTGTTATTTACCTGGGCCATTTCGCTGATTTTCCTGCATACGACAGAGACTACTAAGGAAGAACGAAGCCTTCGGATGGCTACCAGGATCCACATTCGTCACTAGCAGATGAGCAGAAAATTGGCGAGTAGTACACGAGGAAAATAAGTTTCATAAGCAGGGTGGAAAGACGCCGTCGAAACACTGCAACTCGTCTAGACAGGTTTATTGAGGAAAGATCAAGGGTTGAAATAACCAGTGATTGAGAGGGCCTTCCGATAACCCGGAGAGGTCTTCTTCGTAAGGTTAAACAATGCAGAGAAATAAATATTACGATGGTTAAATGAGATGGTAAATTCTCCTGGTTTCGATGTTTGCAGACACGTAACCGAAACATTGGTGATGAAAGCCAGTGCTCACCAAGAAAGGAAGGGGAATTCGATATGTTGCGTAATCAAAGCTTTTTGCGAATCTAAGCTGTATTCGCGGAAGACCGGTTACATTACCCATGTGTGTGTAATTCATGATGGCACGTCTGCTTGTTTCGAACTGATGTAATAGACTGTCTTTTCCGCAATGAATGCCCTCTGATAAAAACTGATGCGGATGAAGAACGGATGTCAGAGATTTGATAAAACTGAAGCCGGGATTAATTTCAAAAGAAAATACCATATTGCAATACTGTAGGATTTATGTCCAGGACGATTTCGCTGCATCTCAACATGGTGCATGCCGCAGAAGTACCATGTTTACATAGGGTTTTAGCACGGCAGTAAAAGCAAAAATACATGGAAACATAGAAAACATAAAAGGATGGTGGGGTAAAAGAACGATGTCACCAGCGTGGAGATAGACTAACATAAAGATCTTTTTGTTGACACAGGGGGGCCTCCATCGATTAACAGCGATCGGTTCTGCAAACCTTAGCAATCTTGCGGTTCGTGATTTGCAGACAATCCGAATCGCTGTGTTTCAGTCGATCTCTTGTTGCGTCATCAGCAGATATTGAGCAATGGCTGAGGACGGGGTCTTGTAGTTTCGACCATCGTTTCTACGCTGCGGACTTGACCTCCATTGGGTCATCTGATTTTGGACCCAAGTTGGAATGTCACAACCGATTGCGTAATTGCTGCTCTGTTCTGCCGACGTAGGTCGCTTCGAACGCATTGGAATTGATAGATCAGATTAGAGTTGGCGTACAGAGGTAGACGTTCTTTCGCCGGGGGTGTAGGTATTCTGGTTGTTCGGTAGGCCATTTGAAGGTTGGCTGCATCAAAGATTCGAGTGATTGCTCATCTCAGCCGTTTGTTGAGCAGACGGCTTACGTCATCACCTTTGAATTGAAGGTACAATGTGACCCGCAATTTCGGAACTGACTCAAACGGTTCTTTCGCAATTCCGGGTTTACTATACTTATTAACGAACGCTTCGGGGTAAGCGCTTCGTGCTAACAACTCCCGAAGGTTTTGAATTTCTTGTTCTCCGTGAGGAATCGCGTTGTTCAGTCAAATAGGTTCCAAACAAGATCACCTTTATACCCCAGGCGCATAAAGCTCTCGAAGTGTAAATATTTGCCTGTTCAGCTTGTACTCTTCATACATTGGCATATAACTGAATCACGTCAAATGAGCTGAAGGAGCACAAGTGTTTCTTTGTATCACGTTTAGGAAAATTGCAAACCGCAACAACTTTGCGTGGTTTACCTCGCGAATGGTTGATCAGAGGATGAAAATATCACTCTTAAACGTTTTACCATTGATTGTTTCTGGTCGCGGTGCCAGCAATTCTCCTGCGGAATCTTGTTTTTTTTCTATTAAGTCCATTTGAATTAAACGAAATTTGGGCGAATAAGCAATCTCTCAGGGCATGTTCTACAATATTTTCGCGGATCATTAGGCACGGTAACGGAGCAAATGCTTTACGTGTCTGGAGCAACGCTTCAGGATTATCATGAGTAATGGATTTGATATTTTCCACAACTTTTCTTTGCCAGCTTCTCCACGTCTTCATCACCCAGTAAATGTATTGCCACGACACGAATGATAATAATTATTGGTAAACATAAACTTTTTCTCCTTGGAAGGAAAACGAGGATAGCCAGTGCTTCAGCGCCGCTGGCCGAGTAAAGCGCTGAACAAGTTGGGTTACGGTGAACAGGAAGTGAGATACTGATCGATTCTTAATCGTGGTTTTTATCGCTGTGTAAGATTAATTTGGTCGATGAGCCAACACAGAACTATCTCTTGTAATAACAATGGTCGTGGATGAAAAAATAGGTAGTGAGCAAAAAATTAGTGCGATATTGTGATTTTCTCCATACGTCCCAAAGTATAGAAGAGACTTCTACCGCAACGGATGAAGCTGGTGGTTGACCGGATTGAACCAATCAATGCAGAAAAACCGGTCGAGAGAAAGGCAAGGAATACGTTATACGATAGGAACCCCACATGTAGTGAAACGGAACACAGCTGGAAGCGTGTAAGAATTCAGAAATTCATGGTAATTTATATGAAAGAGCGAAGACGGGGAGTGCATGGATGAAGCGATTGGTTGACTGGATCGTTGTCAACCCTCTTGATTGGTTCGCGGTTCTGGTCAATCATCTGAGTTCACCTATCCATGTTCTGACTGGTTGTCCCCAAACAAAGCAGTTTTCAGGGAGCATGCCGACACCTTGACAGCCGGGAGAAGTTTCGTCGACAAGCAGAATTAGGATTCGTGTGCAGACCAAATGAAGCGCAAACTGAAGAGCTGGGAAGTATCGTGCAACTGTTTCCGCTTGACTGGGTCTCATCAGCAATGAGAAGTAGTACGACTAGACGACAGATAACCCAGGTCAAAAGCTAAAGCTCATGATAAAAATCGCATTAGCACAGTGAACGGGAGATCAAACAAAACAAAACCAAGGGCTACCAGCGCATGGGCAAGAAGAAGCTAGCCGTAATGTAGTAGTGATTTCGAAAGTATAATATAAACGCCAGTGATTCGCGAAACGTAATTTGTTGTTTCAGTAAACACATGATTGTCTTCTAGCAGCAATAGAACCAAAATATGTTATCTCATGCACGAAGGAACGTGATTAGTGAACTGACGGAAGAAGTGATGAGAAACCTTGATTTATTGACCAATAAGCAAACAAACAAGCATTTGTGGGACAAGAAATAAGAACTATGAGGAAATTCAATTAGAGTAGAGCATAGGGTTTGCAGCAACGGACGTTTGACTTCGACTATCACATTCAACTGGAACATCAGTTTTAATTCAACACCTAGTTTACTCAACATCGTTGCAGTCGCATGATATTAAACGGTGAATTGAATCAACTCTTGTTATTTAAAAATAGCAGCACGAAATAAAGGTACACCGAGTCGGTATCTGTCATACAATGAAATGTCGCCTGCATAAGGCCTATCGCAGCTGTTTCATGTATACCATACGTTCACTTGCAAGTGGTCCGAAAAAACTGGAAAGAAATCAGAAGGCACACATACGCTCGTCTAATTGCAAGACAGAAACTATGATGTGTCAACAAGTACACGATAATTCAACTGAGGTGTGCAATTGCCAGAAAGAGGAGAAAAAAAGGATAAGGGATATCCAGATAGATCACGGTGGGAACGGACAGGAACATATGTATTCACGGAACACATCAGCGACTGGAGGAGGCGATAGGAGTGGGGGGAAGGAAAACCACTCCATGCCGGTAACATAATGGAGTAGGAAAGGACAAAACAGGCCCATGGGAGTGTATGGATTGGTGTGGGTGGACGATTGGTTTCTATTCATTTGAAAACAAGACTAGTAAAGTGATCATCAATGGAAAATCGAACAAACGATTAAAAATAAAAGATGGCACATGTAGGTGTTGCTCAGATCTGTGATCATGCCGGGGCGACAGCAAGGAGGGGAGCAAAAAACTGGATCGGTCACCAGGGGTTTGGGCTATACAACTTGAACAAAAATAACAAGGCCAAGAAAAGAACGAAAGTGGAAAAGATTTTCCAATAAAAAGGAAGGATTTTAGATTGTGAAAATGATTGTGAGCGACTGCCAGTGACTGAGGAGACGGTGGAAGAGGCGGCGAGCCGCAGAGGTGGAAACTGACAGTAGAACAAGGCGTTAAGAAACATAGGTCAGTAAAACGGAGGAACAGTTTGTAAAGCTTCGAAAGACGTTCGGTTGGGTTCAATGTTCTGTAAAATGGATAAAAAAAGAAGATATAGTTCGGTGAAGAGTATGAGATTATAAATAAATAAACTCAGTTAAGCAAACAAATACAAGACATTTGAAAATGGAAAGCAGGTCAAATTCTCCATCCGAAGAACAGAACTCCATTGTTCACTTAAAACTTTGATGGGCCATATAAATGGTAAACGAGGCATCCTCGTTAGACATGGTAGATAATATATATACAAAGTGAAAAAATATCATTAATTAACAAAGCCACCGGGTTTAAACATGTATCATCTGAAACCATGTACGGACCATTGAGTAAAACCCCATTGATCCGATGTATAAGTGAACTGTACCCTCTACGGATGAGAAGAGAAAAGATGAATTCTACCGAGTGCATCGACAGGTCGTGGACAGGAGAAATGAAGTCTATTCGCGGTTAAGAGTGAACTGGGTGGGACCAGACTCACTGAGTAAGCGGTCGCAGAACATCAACGCGCTGCTCGGGGATATAGGGGATTTCCCACACAACACCACATACATTTATGGATAGCGCTGTGATCTGGCGAGTTCCATTTATCCAGAAAAGGCGAATAGAAAAAAACAAATGCCCACAGACTCACGCTGCAGCTTACTCAACAGCCATAAGCAACGATAAAGACTGAGTTATCGTTCAGTAAAACAGTCTGCGACGTGCTTTCATCATCGGAAACGTATTCTTAGCCTTACTCTAGCAGTGTGAACTGTTATACATCTTAAACACAATCCTCACTCTTCGACTATTTACCATTTCATTCGGCACACTTTCAAAGCAAACTTCAGAGAGCAATAGTAAGAAACGTCTCAGATAGAAATCCTGTTGTTTTTCTCTCGCGTCCAAATCCCACCACGGCCTCCTCACAGAGGGCGTGGTGACCCGGTGGTAGCGCCATCAAATTATCACTCCGGAAATGTGTATTCGAAACCCACCACTACCGCCTAACATCCCCCATTTTGTGTTTTATGAGAGCCCTTTGGTTGGCTAATTCTACCTTACTGAAAATTTTTTCTGTGCATATTTAATAAACGGAAGTAAAACGAAAAAAAAGAGTTATGGGGAGGCGCAAGCCAACACCCCACGTCAGGGTGTTGTCTTGCAATAATCAAACCGCATGGCAGCACTAGTCAAATTATTGCAGCAGGCACTCGACCCTTCACAGACGACGCCACTGATGTCTCAAGTTGGCACATGCCAATTGAGCCTTCTGCATGCGTGCCGACACTTCATCTGTGGCGCCTCCGCCGGGTGAGATATAGTTACCCAGATAGCAAAAATTGCCAACTATCTCTATCACTGCCCCATTTAGCGTGAGGTTGGGCAAACCGAATCTTGCAGCAACATTTTAGGCTTTAAACCTGCAAAACACATACCAAACACAGATACACTAGCAATCAAACTGTTCACAAAAACTTGAAACGTTTCTGGATCTTCACTTAGAAGCATACCTCAGATCTGACAGTCAAACACCTTTGAGCAAATCGATGATGCTATCCTCACACGAGGATAGAGCTGTTTCAAGAATTAAATCTATGACAAACTTAAATATGAACGCAGAGCGAGAGAGAGAAACCCTGACGAACACCACTTTCCATACTGAACTCGGACGAAAAAGTGCCGTAACGTTCGACACACATTCAGCTATTAGCATAATAGAATGGGAATATTCAAATAAACGTGTCAGGCACAGCTAGAGTTTAGAAAGTTCGACTAAGTCGGAGGCCCCTTTCGGACTGCGGAAAACAGAACTGGTGAGTCAGCGGAACGATTTCGGTGATACAGAATTCGGCGAAGAGTCAAGATGTGTTTGATACAACGTCGACCAGGTCTAAAACCAGCCTGTTTATGCTGCGTGTACTGTTCACTTGCGGCAGATAATCGATGGAGTATGACCCCAGTTGCAAGCTTAGAGGCAAAGTTGTTAAAGCTAATTCCTCTGCCATTTTTACAAGACAATCAGTCACGTTTCTTGTAACTCGGTAAGATAACGATTCATATGATTCAGTTGGAACACGTCACCCCCTACAATGAGCCCAGAAATTTCGTCAACTCCAAGACTACACTGAGCCTTCATCCTCAAACGCCGACGGGAACAGACCATCTGAGTCGGAGGCCTTATACCGTTTGTGAAAACTGATTTTGATTGAACTGAACTGACTGTCCTCCGGACTTTACCTTCACGCACAATCTTCAGTTCATCGTTTCAACCATACACTCGGAAGCAATAAACTCGAGTCATCAAAAGTGCATATCCACCGTCCCGTCTGGAGTTTGAACTCCGGACCGATCGCATAGAAGGCGTGTGCGTTACCACTGTGCAAAAGTGGCTGAATCAATTTTCCAATTCATGTTTGTTCGGATGTCGTCTTCAGTGATAGTCAGTTAGTTCATTTGGCCCGACAGCAACGAAGGGAGACAGATGAGAACCTGGTAACTACAGTCGAAAGCCTCCCACCAAAGCAGGACTTCCATGCAGGTTACGGGCTACAAGTCCCGATTGATTATTCGAATTTAACTCACTTGTAGGTATGTGGCAAGTCAGCCCGTAATCAAATCAACGCAGGATTCCAACGGTTAGCGCATCCAAGTCTACGTTCATTTTTCAATGAGGATCTTCAGATAGGTTTCGTTTAAAAACGTGAAAACAACTGCAGTACACTAGTGAAGTAACGCAAGTTGAATAAAGAATAAACTACACTCGACATCATGAGATGTGAATGGTGGGTTATTAAGCCATAGCCCATCCATCACATAAAACGACCACAGCAGTACGAACACTTGCCACACATATATTGAGAATGACTCACTGATGGTTTTGGACGATGAGTGTCAACTGCGGGGACCTGGAGCTGAACGCGTTCCACAATGCAGCGGTATGCTACCGGAGTCAACTTGAATATCGTGTGCAAAGGTACACGTATGTAAGGCAGTTCATCTGAATGAAAAAACAGTGGTGTTAGCGGCGATCAGAATGACACCAAAGGAAACGATAACATATTACCAATGAATAACGATTTCGGGGTTTTCGACTGTCTTGAAAATTTATGCTGGGACATAACTGTCGCCTGGTAGTACGAATGCTATCAGTACCGAAGCAATACTGGTGTAGTGAGATCTTAATCTTTCATTTGGTCTCCTCAATCAGTTCAGTTTAAACAACCATGCACTTTCTTACAGCGGTTTCGGTTTGTTTTTTTGTTACCTCTTTCGCTAAAGAAATAAAGGGAAGAATGGAATCTTGAAACCAGAGTCAATCCACATCCCACGCAGTTGGGCACGGAAAGGTAGACGGCCATTAGGCAAACAGAACCTATAACAGATGGGTATACAGGGACTTTCTTTTTTCAAAAAAGACCTATGGGCACACAACGCACGACGTCATTGCATACCCGATGTTCCCATCAGACACGAGCAATGCTTCGAATATATCAATGGTCGACTGACATAATCAGCTCAGAGAGACCAGGTGCAGCCAGAAAGTAAAACACTTCGAACAGCGTCGACATACAGCCTGACGAGGAACGTCGTCATTGCTCACTCGGTGTTCCCACCAGACACGAGCAACGCTTTGGAGACATCAGTGATCGAATACAGAAAGTCGATTAGCATCCTCAACGCGGAGAAGCCGTCTTGCAAACGTTAAGCAAAACGCTACGAACTGCGGCGATGTACAACCGACCCTTAAGGGACAATCGGATGTCATGGCGGCGCCACAGGTTGGCGAAAGCTGCTCTAGCTTTCGCATTTCGTGATGCGATCTCCTCTCCAACACCTCCACCAGCTGCGATCAAGCCCCCCGAGGTACTGAAAGCTCTCAACTACTTCCAGCTGATCACCAGAGGGCGTAAGTGCAGGTACAGACTCCTGCCAGTCTTGAACAAGAACATTGCATTTGGAAGGTGCAAAGCACATACCTTATCTGGATACCTCGATCGCCAAACGAAAGTTGGCCATAGGTCCTAACCCAACCTGAGGTATGACGACACAACTCTTTGGGGATTAACACATACTTCTCCGGTACTCCATTCCTCAACAAACAGTTCCATAGTGCGGTCTTATCGACAGAGTCAAAGGCCGCGCGGATGTCTAATACAACGATCGTTGGTCTTTGATCGGGATGAGGGTGCTCTAGCAGCTGTCAGAGGGTGAAAATTTGATCGATGCATCCACGACCACCGCCAAACCCACCCTGCTCCTCATACAGAGTGTACAGTCGGCGGAGAATGACAGACATCAACAGCTTTGACGCTATCGGGATTACGCTTATACCTATATGATTAGTGCGGGCTTTTTGGAAGATGGGGACGACAATCGATTCCCCCACGAGGGGACGTGCTCAGAGTTCCAAACTTTAGAGAACAGAACTTGTAGTTAACAAATTACTGAAAACTGGTTCTCGTAGTTCAGGCGAACTGAATTCCATTTCACCTGTTCGCCGACCTTGGCAATTTGTTTGCAAACGTTTCATCACCAGCCGAGGTGACATCACAAGCACTGATGTGTGGCAGGGTCTTTGAATTTCGGCCGTGCTTTTCGAAAATGGACAACCATTTACGTTTTTTGCAGTGGAGACTATTGACCGTACACGTTCACATCAATTCAACAATATTTTCAAGGTCAAATGCTGACCTACAACTTCCACTTTATGAAATCTTTCTGTGTTCTCGCGAATGAAGTTGAAATCTCAGCTTTTTCTCATTCCATGAAGAATCGTTACCAACGGCTGAGAAATAAACGTCAAGGTCACCATAAAAAGCATCGCGCTGGCTGGCAGGTTGCCCTCCGGCGAAGTTCCATCAACAGGATGACCATTCCGTCCATTTGTTCGAGTAACATTCGCTCACTTGTGGGAAAAATCGATGACGTCCAGATTCTGGAGCAACAGAAACAATGCCAGAGTGTGAGAGTCATTTTACTTCACGAAAGCTGGGTACACCCAGATATTGAGGATGATGTGATCGGACTAGACGGCTTTGATATTATCAGGAGTGATCGGATTGTGAAATTTCGCAACAGAGGTGGCGGAGTGCTCACTTTCATAAATCGAAGTTGATGTAAGAACACTCGTATGACTTTTTCCTACTCAACAACTTTTGTTTGCTGCAAGCCCCACTTTCTCAGCAGATTTCGCTTCATTTACTTTGTGAATATTTATATTTCCCCTGATACACTCGCCCCCGACTTAAGACTATTTTATGACACTGTAGTGATGCGATTCGCCAGTTGTATTGACCAATCCTTATGTATTACCGCTGGTGACTTTAATCGCTTTGATACTTCCTTTCTAATCACTCTAGGGCTAGAGAACATTGTCAATTTCCATACCCGTACCAATGCCTTTCTTGATGACATTTATATAAAAGGTCCCAATGTGTTTCACGTTTTTAAACGAGCCCCAATTAGTACTTCTGACCACTGTACCATTCTCCTTTACCCCAAAATATATTGTAAAACTAATCACTACATTCATAAACGACCCTCTTCTCGTACGCTACGATGAGAAAATGGTCTCCTGAAAACTTGTCCCGACTACGGGACTTAGTTTCTTCCACTGACTTTTCTGTGCTCTTCCATAACCAGCTGTCTTCTTCTTATGAACATCTCACCGATTATCTTAATTTCTGCTATGACCAATACTGTCCGGTTGAAACTATTTATATTCGAACCGATAGGTTTTCCTCTCCCCTGCTTAAACGACTTCGTCGTGCCATAGAGACGGCATATATGGCCGGCAGGCGTAAAAGTGTCAAAGAGCTCTGTGTTCTGATTAGAGCAGAAGTAAGACGCCTGAACGGGATGTACGTCGAGACTGTTTTGGGCAATAAAAACTTTCGTGAGATGTGGACTACCTTGCGCAAACTCTGTGGCTCAGGCATCAGTTCTTGTCCCAACGTTGAAGTACTTAACCGTCAATTTGCTTCTGTACCTGCATCTAACTCCCTCCCACCTCGTTTTCCTACCTATGATGCAATTAACCCTGTTTCTCCGGACGAGGTCCTCCGAGTTTTGAGGAGAATCAAGGCCAATAAACTCATGGTCCCGATGGATTAGCACCTCATTTATTGAAAGCCTGCGCCGACCACCTTGCGACACCCATTGCCGAATTTAGTACCTGAACGATCCCCGATTGTTGGAGATCAGCCCGGAACAGACCAATTCCAAAGAAAGGATCGTCAAAGTACCGTCCTATTGCCCGCACATGTGTTGCTTTTGAAAATGTTTTGCTGCAACGCATGATACCCCACTGTAACGCCCATGACCCTTTACAATTTGCTTATAAACCCCATCTATCCACACTTGACGCAGCTGATCATATTGTTCATTCTGTTGCTTCCGTCTTAGACAATAATGCTGGTACCACTTGTTTCTTTTCTTGACTATACAGACGCTTTTGGTTCTCTCGACCAAAGTGTGCTTATTGAAGTCTTGAATATACTAATCAACTACTTATCCCGTAGGACTCAGTTTACTTCACTCAATGTCTTCTCCTATTAACATTGAGGCCGGTGTTTTTCAGGGTGCCATTTTGTCCCCCTTTCTTGTTTTCCGTGTATATAGAAAATTTGACCATGTCCACCAACTTTATTGCTTGTGAGTATGCTGATGATATTGTGATTGGTTTCAGCCCCTATTTCAGACAGTTTTCGACCTCTCCAGGACAGTTTTAATGAACTTCACGATTGGTCTGTGACCCGATCCCTTAAACTTAACGTCAGTAAGTGCATCGAAGTTCCATTTAGTCTTAAAACCGGTGCCCGTTATTTTTCATTAGTTGATAATCTCCCTGATCTTAGAATTAACAATCAAAGCATTCCCAAATCTGCATCTGTTAAATACCTTGGTGTCACCCTTACCCATAACCTGTACTGCTCTACTCATGTCACCAACGTTTTCACAAAAGTTCGAAAACTGTCCTTCTATGCTTACAGGCTCAGGAAACTGGCCGTAACGCATAATATTATTAAATTTGTGATTGCCTGCATTCTTGCACACTGGCTATACTGCTCCCCGATTTTTATCCCCGGACTGAAAGAAAAAAGGTTCTCTTTGTTTTCAAGATCCCTTAAGCTTTTGTCCCGCTACAGTGGAGTTGATAAAACTGTTTTAGTTGATTTCTTTGTTTCCAAGCATCTTGACGCTTGTGATACATTCATTGACAGGATAACGCATGATCAAGGGCACTGTCTGCACCAAGATATCGCGAAAGCCCTGTCAATTCCCCGGGCATGCTCCAAATATTCAATTCCTTCCTGCGCGGACTTCCACATATCGAAACAGCGTAATTCCTTACCTAGCTCGTTTACTAGTAAAGTGTCAGCATATCCTCACCCACCTCAGGGAAAAACTCTTGCCCTAATTTTTCTCTCATTTATTAAAGTGCAGAATTTCTCATACTGTATTTTTTGTTTACAATTGTTTTACCTATCCACTGTAAAACTCGTAAACTGCTGAAAATTCACCTTTTGGGTGCATGTAGCCTTTCTTGACTTGGCAAGCTCGGCGAACAGGTGAAATATAACCTGAAGTACCCTAACAAGCTTTATTCCACCGTCTTTAAATACAGTAGAGGGAAGACCATCGGAGCCCGGCGCTTTGTGATATCCCAAGGCTTGAATCTCCTTACGGATTTCAACCTCAAAAGATGGCCTGTTGTGACAGACCATGGGGCATGTGCCGGAATAGCTGTGTGAAAAGCTGACATTGGTGGACAGCAAAACTGCACCTTGAAGTGCTCCGCCTCGCGTTAATTACGTCGCTGTTGATTGTGAATGGGCGAACCGTGAGCTTCGCAGATCGTTTCGCTCACACCCAAGGCTTTCCTACCAGTGCGGGTTAACGTCATCGAATGGGGTTGGTTCTAGCTTTTCAGCTAGCGCGTTCTGAAAGACAGTCAGGCGTGCTGGTTGAGACAACTTGGCACAGTCTAACCGACCTTGTGTCGAGCGTCTGGAACGCCCAGCGAAGCACATGGGCAGCTTGGCGCAAACTAACGCGTGGTCAGATTCGAGGGGAGTGCTCCAGTACGTTCGGCAGTCTTGAATGCAACCCCGCCATTTGTGGCGATGTGGTCGATCTGCGTTCGTCTCTGACTCGAGGAGGGCGGACGCCAGGTGGCGCACCGGCAGTTGGGGCGCATGCAGTTCGTACTGGCGAGGAATAGGCGGTGGTCGGAACACAGAGTCAACGGCCGTTGTCCGTTTTCAAAGCGACGGGAATCCAGTCCGAAAGGATGAAGTTACACACTCCTGTCAGTTTTTTACGAGCACCTTGTACTTGGTTGGTACAAAACAATATATCAGCATATTCTGAGCTGGGTGGAGTTAAACGTCAATGTTTGCTATAACGGACCGAGAATTCTTCCATTGAAGACGACCTCAAGTGACAGAAGCGGCCTCAACCGTAACCTAACGCTAGTGTTCAGCTAAACTCTGCCTTATGTTATTCCGCCCGAGTCGCTGTTGACTTCGATTTCGCGAGCCAACGGCTTCACAAATAATTTCGCTCACACCCTGTGCTTCAATACCATTGACCTGAATGAGGTAGAATAGCTTAGGGAAATGTCCCATGGGCACCGGTAGTTCCATTTATGATGCACGCATGGATGGTGGGACACTGGTGTGCGATCCTCATTCCCTGCAATTTGTGAGTACTATCGACGCAATTGAACTAATGTACCGCTTGTAGCTATTCCTTGTAGGTCAGACTTGAATCAAAGGTTCCGGTCAGGGTTCCCAAAGAAAAACCCCTAGGTAGGTGTGGCCTATCGCGAAGTATGCCGTGCCACACAGTCTTAGGTACCCGTTTGGAAAACCATCTTCTCGTCTGTCCACTTCTCCTTCTCACTCACAAACCTTAAGAGATGCATCCTGTTTGCACCACCCATGGGATATCACTCAGCATTCAACTAATGAAATCAACCGCTCGAGGCCATCACTTTCACTTAGCCGCATTTAATGTCCGCACACTCTACCAGATCGATTAACAAACAGCCTTGGCTAGAATCCTTGAAACCTTTCCATTTAGGTTTAAGCTGTCTCCGAAACACGCATACAAGACCCTACTTAAATCATCTCCAAGAGTTCTCCAGATCCAGTCTCATCCTTACGCTTCACTCTCGGTGTATCAGACGATTCGGCATCCGACCATCGCGGTGTTGCTGGTGTCAG
>UZAN01040436.1:0-19133 GCA_900618425.1 Echinostoma caproni | reverse complement strand
AAATAACAAAATTTGTCCATCGGCTCTATTACCTCCACGGTTAGAGGCTGGAAACTGGACCACTGTGATCTTGCTGCAATATTTTTCACTCTGAGATTGCAGTTAGTGGACTCCGAACTAGAGCACATCTTTAACTTCAGCTACCACAATCCTGGTGCGTTTATTGCTTCAGAATCCTCTCTGCTTTCAGCTTTTATGGAACACCATTCATTCCTACGCATTTGTCTTTTGATTCCACCAACTGCATGCTACAAGTGGTTTCTATTTCGGACTATCTGCAACTTATTTATGTTGACCGCCATTTACATATCAGCATGCTTTTTGGTGTTCTACTTCGTGACGTACGTTTTCTCACCCCACGTATCTTATCCCAGGCAAAGTTCAAAGCCGCTCCACAATCCTATACTGCAGTCCCGTTCGTTTTCTTTTAGTTCGCTACTTTGAGCGCGAAATGAAGACCATCCACCTCGGCAACGTCTTCTCTAACCCCCAATCTGAAGTCGCTATCCCATCGCGAGGCAGTTGCTTCGTTGTTTCTTCTCTACCGCTTCATTGCGTTGTTTGTTTTTCGGCGTTCTCCTCGACAGCTTCTCTTCCTGTGACTTTCGTTCGCCTAGGTAACTGGTTACCCTCACCAAATTTCTCACTAGGTATCGTACGCCTCTTTCAAGTTGGTAAACTATGCAACACCGAGTGTCTGTCTTTCCATCAGCTTTCAATCTGTAGCTCTTTGAAATTATGATCAATGAGCTGATTTTTACCTGAACGTTTTCTCACACTCTCCAGTATGTCTTTGGATTCATTTAAGGCGTACTAAAAAAGGCAGCGAGCACAAGTGGTAGCTTAAGGGTACGGTGAGAATCGAAAGTGAAAGGGACGGCTCCGGATAGAAAAATACGGCCAAAGCACCCTGTTTGGAGAATCACTCACTGGTCTGTAACGGATTTAAAGATCCCTTAAATCGCAATTACCCTTCATTTTTCAAGGTGAGATTTCTCCCTTACGACAGCACAAAACACAAATGTTACCTCCTTTCGTATTCATATTTCCTGTAGAGACACAAGAAAGGAAGTCAGCCCATTGAAGGAGGTGGTGATTTTGCTCCCAGCCTAGACGTATTATGATTGATCACTTACTTGACGTCCACGAGGCGAGAGAGACGAATCGCCTCCGATTTTTCCGGCCACATTCAGATCAGTTTCTCCGTGCTGAAAATAATCATGCGGGAACAAGGGAGGGACAGAGGCATGGTTCAGTTTAATCGGAAAAATCTGTTACTTGGCAAGACATGAAGAAAAGAAACGAGCATGGAAAGAGAAAATCAATCTTTCCTACTCGGAGGAAATGGTGCAGCCTGTCAAGGTGTGGAAGGCAAAAAGATAGCAATGAAGTTTAGCGGACCAAGTCTAGACCACATGCTCAAATCCAACAATTAATCTGTTCACCATTCTTTTAGCAAAATGGCCATATAAGGATATCATATCCCCCTGTATCGATCCATCCCACCAGATTCTGTGAACTCGTACTGGATTAGACGGAATTGACCTTAAAGCGGTTGATTAGGATGGTTTTTGTCCTGATGGGAGAAACTAGGAGTAGTATTTACAGCGATCGATTCTCATACAGCGATATAACCGAAACGAAAAACTAAGTTTATTTGCAGTTAGGACGGTGAGTGAAGAATAGTTTTGCGGAAATAAGTTTTACCTATATGGACACAGTTCGTTATCAAGTCAAGCGACAAGTAAGCTAACTACTCTACTAAAGTAGGATGTTAACAGCGAACCTCGGACATCGGACCAGTACGTTTGAGTAAAATGAATTAAAATGCATTACTGTTGTCCTCACCCACGAAGCAGTAGAATCACCTACTTTATAAATCAAACAGTGAAATCGGTTTCAAGAGAAATTTCTATTTCGCAGGTGGTTGAACCACCATCGCACAAATCGACCACATCGCAACCACCTACTGTTGGCCAGGGTCCCTTCAAGACTGCCACTCTTACTGATCAACACCCTTAAATACGGACCTAAAACCATACAAAATATGCCGTTGATCACTTCGATGGAATACAGCAAAAAAATTAATTAATTATTAATTGCCTAACAGACTCACATCAATGTTCATTTGTGTGACGAGAACTACTCCAGTGGCAGTGATCACCAAATATTCAACAGTTCATTTAAAGTACTCACGTTATCACAAAGTGGAATTCCTCTTAATCCAAAGAGGAAGGCTAGAATTCATAGTTCCCTTACAGTTAGTAACCGAAAAGTAATGCCACAAGACCTATCTTTCTGTAGAATAAACCATAGAGATCCTTTGGCTGAAAGGCCAGCGCTTTACGAAACCGGATGCTAAGAGACGAGTTCACGTTCATAATTCATCAAGTTTTTCCGGCAGACAGATAACAGTTTGCGACAAATCACAAATCACCATAACACAGTAATGGTGTCTGCCATCGACTAATAGCTTACTCAATGCGCACGGCAATCGACATCACATAAAACATAAATCGTTTCCCCTTTTCCTCATATTAGCCGATCGGAATAATTTATGGTGCAGAAAAACTTTACTCGTCTATACACACTCAAAAATAAAGAGGTAATTGGTTCCAAAAAGTAGGCGGAGATCCGGGCCGGTTGTTTAAAGCGTCAGTTTTTCTTACATAAATTAATCATACATACCCAACTTCTGACAACTTTTAAACAAACAATCTAACAGGTTTGTGATAATGCAGGGTAGGAGTGCATGTATGACTGACCAAGTACCCGCGAATGCCGTGTACTCCTCTGGTTCGAGTAAACACATAAGCTCAAACGATTATGGACGTAACACTGAATGAAAAATAAATAACCGTGAATAAGAAAACGAACAAGAAAAAAAGGGTGCGAAAAAATATTAATCAATCAATCGAAATCGGCGAGTAGGTGATTGAATCAATTCAAACGCCAGTAAATCTTTCACATTAGAGAACAAAGCAATACTGCAATTACACACTGATTTTTTCAGTCCG
Source organism: Echinostoma caproni (assembly GCA_900618425.1). Classification (NCBI taxonomy): domain Eukaryota; kingdom Metazoa; phylum Platyhelminthes; class Trematoda; order Plagiorchiida; family Echinostomatidae; genus Echinostoma; species Echinostoma caproni. The sequence continues at coordinate 16,116 of UZAN01040436.1, read as the reverse complement.
GAGATATACTAACAAATAGTTGTCTAGCAAAAACCAACTCACTGATAGTTTACATGTCCAATAGTGAAGCATCTTTTAATTCACTACAAAATGTGGGATTCGATGAGCAAAACATTTCAGGAATGCACAGAGAAACAATGCAGAGATTCGGTAAGGAGGCCAAAGGAGAAACGCATTTTCATACGCTTTTCGAAAATTTTCTAACCATCAGAAGGAAACTGAGTCGAATTGAGTGCATTAGGCTTGGTCCCTGTGTCATTTTTAGATAGCGTTCCCGAGGAGTGCGAAAGGCTGAACAGAATCAGAAATTAAGACTGGAGGAGATAGGAAGATGAAGAAATGGAGAGACGTTACAGTGTGACACAACACACGAGTATCCTGTTTCGGACAATTAGTGGGACAAAATTAGTCAGATCCAGTATTTCGTTCACGTTTAATCAGTCAATAAACCAGTAAATTCTGGCTCCGGTTTTGTGTTTTTCCGGTTACGCGATTANGCGATTAGCAGCTCAAGACAAGGGGCAAAGGAAGGGGTAAGTGGAAGTGTTAGGAAACGGATAATGGAACAAAGGTAAAGACATTAAGAACAAAGTCAAAACGCGAAGAAATTTCGTTTCGATAAATCGCTTCAGGCATTTACACATATAGTTCAATTAGTCGTTTTTATCCGGCTTTTTTCTATCCAATCATCATGACCCCATAGCTTGTTGCCACTTGAACATTTTGCACACAAACATTCATTCAACATCAGCCTAGGCCTTGTATTATTCTACTAAATAATCGAACCGTATATGTAAATGACTGAAGCGATATATTGAAAAGAAATTTAGTCGCGTTTTGACTCTGTTCTTATGCATCGATGGGAATATTTTACGATTTAAAGACATTAAATGTAGTTAAAATAAGGTACACAGTGTTTACGACATTCAGCCATATATCCAAATATCTCCAGCAAAGTCAGCATCAAGGACACCAACCAGGAAACCTAATGTGACCATTTAGCCAACGTTCCTGATTTTTGTTGATTGTATGTTTATGCAAGCATTAACCATGCGGTGGTTTGGGTTGCTGTCTTTTGGTCACCCATTTGACCAAAGGAATAGGAAGGATTGAAGTGTTGCAAGTAATGTCAAAGTGAAGGTAGAGAATTCAAGGAAATCAAGTTCGCAAGAACATCCAAAAGATACACCAGCATCATTGTTTGTGACCCAGCCATTGCACTCGATGCCTTTAGCTATCGATTATGCTGATCCCAGGGTTCAAAACCAGGTAATCTAACACAACCAACTACTCCCAGTCTCCTGGTCAGGGTTTTCATACCCTGGTGCTAAGGTTTAGTTTGAACATCTTTAACCTTCTTCCGAAAACTACCTATTTTGGAAAACAATGCATGCCGAGGTATTCCATTTGATGATATTGATGACCATTACGGTCAGAACTAGGTGCCTTTGGTTGTGACTGATCAACCTTTCCATTCGCCTTACAAACTACCCCTATACGACCATGCGTTTCAAAGTCTTTGCTGCCTATCCGTGGCAGAAGCATTTCTCCGCCAAAGTGAAAGGACGAAAAGGACGAAAACCATGGGCAGTTCTCATAGGTGAGTTGGCTAAAAATCCTGACTCCAAGCTAACCAAGAAGATACACGCGAATCACAACTATACTTTACTGGTTGTGACACTGATCATTGACTCGATTAGATACCTTGGACACCCGAAAAAACTACCGTTTTTTACACACGCACACAAACACGCGTGCGCGTTTCGTTCCGGATCAGGTTTAGGCTTGCCGATAGCTTCCGTTGTGAATTTCCGAGAAAATTCACCTGCTTTAGTATAAGCAACCTGAAAATGAGTAAATCATGGAGTCATTTTTCTAGCCTAAAGGTTTTTATACCGTGATTTGTTTGGCATACAGTCTGAAGTCAAACACGTGCAAAATATAATGACATAATTTATCGAGGTCGAGAACTTGCTCCAATAGTCACTCACGATTGTCTGACTTTCTGGGTCTAACCTCAACATTGCTCGTTCGGTTGCTCAACTAGAGCAACGCGACACAGGCAGCGCTGTTTGTCCTCCTACCGTAACGGCAAACCATATAGCAGCAACGACCGAACTCCTGCAGCACCCACAATACTCTACAAACAGGCTATCGTAACCTGATCAGAGGTTTTTCAAGCTGACAAATGCCACTCAAGCTTTCTGTAAGAATGCCAACAACTAATCCTAGCTTCGGCCTCCAGTAGAGATGTAGCCGCCAAGGTACCAATTTTTTTCATGTGGGTAATGGAGGATTTGGTTAAATTTCAAATGACAATTCGTCGTGTATATAGCAAATGAAGCGTGAACTGAAAAGCTCGGAAGNCTGGGGATCGAACCCGGGACTTCATGGGCAGAACGCAAGCATGCTACCCACTACGCCACCGGGCAGCTGATCAGACCGTTTTTCATGCTGAGTTGAGCAGGGTCCGTGGCCCGCAACAAACTCTCAAAGATGGGTTGTGCTATATCGTGTAAGTGGAAAATGAAATACAAATGAGGGAAGATAGGTGGTGGTGCTCTTTTATCTAAATAGACAGCCTGAAGAGAGCAACCAAAACCGCAGCACGAAAGTGAACGGTAAACGGGTGTCCAAACTGAAACTGGTGGTGGGGGGGTTGGAATAAACGAACTCCGGGGGGATAATTTAGTATCCTCAACCGCTTGACAAATGTGGAGAGAACCAGCATCGTTCATTGGTGTTTTCTCAAATTACTAGAATCATGCCTTGTTCAAACACTGTGTAAATGAGCGGATATCAATCGTTAGTAGAAATGGATTTGATTCTCCCGTCCAAGTCAAACACGACGTGATATTCGTTCTGCCTGGCCTTGGCCGAACTAGCACGAAACAACATAGTTCATCCGAAAGTATGGTCACAAAAGACGGATACTGATGATGTCAGATTGTGTCACCTATTCTGTAGTCGTAGGACGTTTGCTTCCATTGGACATTGATTTCAGTTTTCAAACTGTACAACCATTAACTTTTTAATTCTGTGTGGTTTTAATTGGTGTTTCGCAGCCACCCATTTAATCGACCAATGAAAAAAGGGAAAATGTGACATCCATACCAAGATACACAGAGCGAGCAAAATGGATATGTATGAAAAGCGAGTTTATGCACGAGCGCCACTGAACCCAACATCTAGGTACATCAACCACATTAGACGGGCATAAAGTTCATCCACCAGCATTGCCAGTTGTGAAATCGGAAAATAAATTTACCTATAGTGGGTGTGATCGTTCAATTGTGAATCATCGCTGTTCAATGATAACCAGAGATTATTTAGATGTCACCATCTCGTATTTTGCGCTCATTGTGTCATGAATGCTAGTGCGATAGTTTTTGTACTTAGTCATCATAGTATATCCATCTCAGAGAGTTCGGTAAAGCTATCTAGAATACTTCCTTTGTGTAAATCAAATGCGAGACTATCAGCGGAACCCACTGTTTGTTATTTGGCATAATCATGCTGACGGTAAAAAAGCTAAAGGAATAATAACAGGCATATGAATATCTACACTCGAGATGAAGTAGTTTTTTATATTAACCTTCGTTTTAGATAAGAGCAATTTGCAATGCGTGGTGTTACGTTCTTTTCATCTCAGAATGAAAATGTGCCTAGTCAAACCGGGTTTGAATGGCTGGCTTTGGCAACCAGCGAAGCTGATTTGAAACGTACCGGGTCCCTAGAATGCGTAAATACATGTGCTGTTAGCATAATGACCTTGTCCATCAGCAGCAGTGTAAAACGGTAGATACTGGCACATCAGTGGTTAAATGCTGTTGACAGTTCAAACCTATCAACCACAAAATCAAACGAACGAAATGTCTACACGCAATGAGCTGCGGCCGACTGATATTTTTTTATCCATCATGACGATAGACTCTTGTGCTTAACCCAAATGTTGCGGTTAACAAATGAGTTTGCCATATTAGGAAATGTAAAACCTATCGGTTATAAAACACACTGAAGGGCTTTTAATTGGTCACCTTGCATGCAGATCACACATAGGTACTGAAATATACTTACCCGAGTTAAATAGATAGTTCGTTTCTTTACCCGAATATTCATCAAATAGTATGCAATTCGACTGTTGACGTTTCCTGGTATACAATAGGCATAAATAGGGCAAACACTTAAGGCCTGACATTGTGATCTACACAAAAATAACTGAAATGTTATGTAAATTAGCTAAGTACTCAAGTGTATACTTTTATTCACGTAAAAACACCTGAATAAAAAAGTAGTTTCACTGTTGAGTGATTCTTCTGTGAATACCTGTGATCTGACAATTATGGCCTCCATTGAAAATAAACACGCAGACCGACAATAAAAATGAGACACTACAGTAAGGAAATATAAAGTTTCCATCATTTCATTATTTCTCCTTTATAGTGTGCATATCTCCGTTTCGCCGGTGTTGGCACATTTTTAGTTTAGAGTAGGCGGTTACACATATATTGAATATACTACTGTAAAATAAATTATTATCTAACTCAAAGCTGGATAAAGGAATATAATAGACGAGGAAAATGGGTGGCAGTGGACGAATTCTTAATTGAGATCGCCGTGTCGCTGTTGGAAGTCTCTTAACCGCATACCCACCGCCACCATATGTGTATTAAATATTACTATCATTGAATATTAAATATTATTATTCTTAATAATTATTAATAAAGTCATTGGACAAAATTTCCTTGTAAGCACACGACCGGTTTCGTGGCGATTGCCAATCATCAGTAATGCGCACCTGATAACCCTTTATTTCGCTATTTACACAATCTGCAACCCTTGATACAGCTTTTGCGGATACTGTTCTAAAGCAGTTCGTGTGTGAATTAATGCTGTGATCTAATGCGAGTTTTGAAATTTTAATGCTACTAACCAAAAGAAACTCGGTTGAACGGCATTACCGAAACATAACATGTGAGAAATTACCAAATACACATACAAATGAATGGCAATCATCCCGAAATCCGTTGTCCTTTCGGGGAAATTTTGCTCAGTCACAAGTTGATGCATCATAATCCAAAAATATTAAAACACGGAAAAAACACCACATAATGTGAATAGTAGTCACCAAGACTCTGTTCATTCACAAAATGCGGCAAACCAAGTACCGGGAAATGAAATGGTCAACCACTTCAGACCTTACTAGCCCAGGTGAGGTACTGAACCGGATGATCACCATAGTTGAGGAGCAACGGTAGGGTGCGAATCACATACCTTAGCGCCTAAAGATACACCACTGCTACCTTCCTTGATCTAAAGGCGGCCTGCGACTTCGCGGTACTCTTTTTTGGTGCGCTCGCGAATTCCTTTCCTCCGCCACAGTCCTCCTGTACAAACAGATGAAGCTGCATTCGAACTTTTCCCACGGTAATCATTTTGTCAGGATTGCCTTCTCTCTTCTTTTCTTTTCAACGTTTCAGTATATATCATGTTCCCGTGCGAGTACGCAAAAAAAATACAGTCGAGTAAACATTCGGCTTTCCTTGACGTCTTAATTGTTAGGCGTGTTTTGCACCTCAAAAGTGCAAGATAACCTTCAATGATTGGGTAAGTTAAGCTCCAAATTCAGTCTAACAGGGAAAGCAATCGATAAAGTAGAAAACGTTCACTATTTGAGCACCTTCATCTCACCTGGCGGACAAATCACGAATGACGTGTCGGAATAAATAGAGGAGGCTCGACTAACGTTTGTCAACTCAAGATATCTATGGTGCGGTCACGATATTTCATCGTCCGTGAAGTCAAAATTGTGCACTACAGCTGTCCGGTTAGTTCTATTTTATGGTGTAAAGATATGGTCCTTTAGAGATTAAGACAAATACTGACTACCAGTGTTTGATCACTAGTAGGGCAACCGAGCCTGCAGTAACGAGGCTAGGCTAGGATGCTCAGTGGGGCTTGACTACTGGAAATCTAGGTCTGGGACATTTATAAGGCATCTCACCAGATAGGCTTTCTCGGTGCGCAATGTTTCCTGCAGCAGGTAATCAGCGGAAGAAGGTCAAACATAAGCGCATGAAAAAATGACCAGGCGACGTAAACAAAGGTCGCGTTAAACTCCTCCGCTGGAGACGTGGGGATCAGTCTAACTGCCGGTTGGAGTATGGTTGCATCATGAACAAGGACGCCCATACATTCACTCACTTCCTTGGTGGGTTTAGTTAAATTATATTTCGCATCTATCCGCTGGGGCTGGATCCATCTTCACGATATTTTCTCAGTCTTTTATTCGAATGTGTATCCAAACGACGGTAAGCAGCTATGCTGTCGTCCAGTTCAAAAACACGCCTAGCGGGGCTCTGTGTGATCCACCACTCCAAGTCCCGGAGCTTATGTTGCTGGTTTCTATTACTGAAAAGCAGGCCTTCACGACTTTGTTCTTCCACTTCGTCTGCTGTGCATCACACAAATGTGTGTAATAAAAAACCAGAAACCCCAGAAAAACGTGCGAAGTTAACATTTGTATGAGCAGAACAGGAGAAAAGCAAGACGATGAGAGTAACTTAAAACGCTTGATTTGATTGCGAACTACATGCTCAAGTTTTGGAACTTTGACAAGTTTATCTTTATCCAATCGCCTATGCAGTCTTAACCGCATAACTGTATGAAACCACTTGAATCGAAAGCACTCAATCGATATCATCATAACAATAGTCTTCTAAGGAGACGCAAAAAGGTGTTTCCAGGAGCATAAAAGCACTTTCAGACAAAATATAAAACCGCTACGGGTAACCGTGCACAATGTTTTTCACCATACCCGGACTTAAAGTTAAATGTCATTGATCAATCTAAACCAGAGATAAAATAAAGGGACAAAAATCAAAAACGTTTTATCATATAGTGAAAAAACAGAACGGAAACAATAAAGAATGAAAAACGTCCCTGGTTGACGCTTCTTACAACTCCTAAGTAGCTCACTGTAAAGATAAAACTATCCTCCAACCCATGATCAATTTGGCGTCGTATCTGTAAACTTTGGTTTTATGTATATATCCCCTTTTCGAGATCGATAACAATGACCAGAAGCGTATTCATAAGATCACACTCGAAATCTGTTAACCGGTTAATGCATCAAGTACCGGTCACTAAACTCAAAGAGCGAGTGAAGATGCATGGTTCCTATACTTATTTTTTGATCCCATTGATTAATTTATAGAGTTCAATCATAAATAAAATATGAAAATTCACTCAGTCCCTTAAAAGGCTATTTCAGAATAACTAGTGATGACCCTGATATAAAGATAGGAATTTAAAATGTTACATATGTGAAGCAACTGTGAAAGAAAATCACAGTGAAATTTGAAGATTCTATAAATTTGTTATCATCACAAGTGAAAACGGTAAATGGAAAAATCGTATTTCGAATAAGCAAATATATCAATCGGAAACAAGTGGTTTCAAAAAACTAGAACAATGAAGTACCTTCAATGTGATTAGCCAAATAACGTTGACCCTGGTTGAATATCTTAATGTAAGACCAATCTTTATCCAGATCGTCATCAATCGGTACATATTGCGCTCCGTAGTGCTGCATGCGCTTCATGAAGTCCATCAGTGCTTCGTCCTTGTCCATCCCTACGTAATCTGGGCTGTTGACTTTGACTTCCTGCAAATTGAAAACTAACTCTTAAATTAAATCACGGCAATTAAAATTATACAGTACTTGGCCGTAAACTACTTTCTAAGCTGGTAGTTGAATCACTTACAACTGAAAAAACCAACTGAAACAAAAATCACAAAGATAAGAGAGTTGTGGCTCCTAACAAAGTCTCAGGCACACATTTGCGAAAACCTCTTACCAGCCTGTCTAGTTCTCCCTCTCAATCCCGAATCATTCCAAATGCCTCCTGTTTATGCCACTCACAAAGGCAAAACAACCAGAAGTTATAGCGTTGTTGAAGCTAATATCTTCTTTTCATTTAGCCACGTCCAACGTTCGCACACTACCAGACCAGTCGACAAACTGCCTTAGCAAGAACCCCGCGAAACTTTTAATCTAGACGTATGTTGTGTCTCCGAAACATGTACACAAAACTCTACTTCAATCATCATCCTACGTTCTTCTCACCCAATCTCTTCGCCCGTCAGGAAATTTGATGTCCGACGCACGCGGTGTTGCTAGTGTGGGGATTGCGCTAAGTGCCAAGGTTGAGCGTTCGCTTCTTGGCTGGATTCCAGTCAGTAGCCGACTGTGCTCGGTACGTCTTAACGATTCCGAACGGATCAACAGCTGCAAAGTGACGCGTTGATGCTTCTTCATCGTGCCCTTGTATGCACCGAATGATTGCAGTATACCTGAAATCAAGGATAGATTCTACGAGGATCTTCCTCAGTTACTCAAAACTGTTCGATCAGTGGAAGTCGTAATAGTCTCTGGAAGCTTCAGTGCTCAAGTGGGATTCCTGGACGAATTAGAAAAGCTTCTTGGCAGTCCATATGACTTGTGTGAATTAGTCATCTTGCAAAATAGTAGACCCTCTTGGGAAAACAAGAGCAATTAGTTTAATTAACATTGCCTCTGAACTCCTCGTTGATATCAGACTCCGTCGATTGCCTGCACGCGCAGGCTGGTTTTAAACCTGGTCGAGGTTGTATAAACCATAATTTCGCCAAATTCTGGAACACGGACGTTTCTTTCGTAGACCCACCATTTCTATCTTCCTTGATCTGAAAGCGGTTCTTCATTCAGTCGACCGCTCTAACCTCTGGCGCTACCGTTCCCTAGAGGGTGTGACCGAGAGGTTTACTTCAATATTACAATCTCTTTGCATTAATAGCCGAAACCGAGTCCGAGCTTACGGCCCCTTTCTAACTTAGTTAACCAGGGAAATTGGTGTTCCTTAAGGTTACTCTTTCTATCCTTGTTTACTTAACTTTATTATGAATGTATTTTGCTCCTTTGAAGCGTAAAATATTGCAGCAAGATCACAGTGGTCCAGTTTCCAGCCTCTAACCGTGGAGGTAATAGAGCCGATGGACAAATTTTGTTATTTGGCCAGCTATTTCTCACCCGGTGGACGCAAGGTGCATGAAGTGTCGGCTCGCATATGGAAGCCTTGATTGGCATTTGTCAACCAAAGACATCTGTGGCGCCATCGCAATATTCTTTTGTCCATGAAGGATGAAGTGTACGCTGCAGCAGTTTGGCCGGTTCTACTATACGGCGTAGAAAATTCGCTATTACGAAAGCAGGACAAAGATAGACGGTCGGTATTCGAACATGGCTGTCTTATACGCAGCATTGCATGAATCTGGTGGGGTAACCGGACGAGCAATGCCGAAGTTAGGCGCGGAGTTTTAGGTAACCGCAGTCAACCACTAGAGGAAGTGGTCGCCCTCCATAGGTTACGCTGGCTGGCACATGTGTTGCGCACATCACCAAATACTTTGCCACGGCGCGCGATGTTTGTCGAGGCAGGCAGTGGACGGAAAAAGCCAAATATGGTCAAACTAACACCTGGTAAGAAAACCCTAACCAGTAAATTCTGTCATACAGATCATGTAAGGCCCCATGGATGGGGACCTCGGGATCGTTGTAATCAATGATTAGGGACATTGAGTGTCGTAAACGGTGGCACTCGTGCATCTCCACAATTTCTTTGCAACCTTGATCTTCTGGAATTTTCTATTTTCTGAGAAGAAAGATAAGCAAGTTGAAAAACTTACTTATCTTTCTTCTCCTGCTTCATACAAACAGGCGGCCCAAAGACAGCAGCCACAACCGCCGCACGAAAGTGTATATTTACCGGTCGAACGAACTGAAACTGTTTGTACTACAACACAAATGATAAAATAGAAAATTGTGAAGGCGCAAGCAGAAAGAAAAAATATTTTGCGCGTTTTGCTATCCTCGGATAGATCGCCAAAAATGCGCAGTCTCTGATAGAAATAGATGCGAAATGCTCTCATACGACCAAGCGTATCGAATAACCTCTGGTGAGGAAGCCCTACTCACTGCCTTCTAGTGGCGGAGTTATTTTGCCACCAAAATGAGAGAACGAAAACCCGACATCCGGGGCTATAACCGGATTGGTGGACCATTGTCAGTTCGCCTAGGGAAGTTGGCCAAGAACCCTGATTCCAAACCAACCATGAGGAGGCGTACGAACCACATCCACACCTTTTCGGTTGTGGCAAGGGTCACCGACATGATTGAGCATTAAGGTGTATTGGGCACCTTGGACGTTTGACCTCGTCCGAAAGGTGAATGATCCGATGAACTGGACATCGGCTCCCAATGGGCTGCGGTTTTCACACACACACCGCCCCGCTGCCTTGTGGCTCAGGCTTTGGCTAGCCGAAGGCTCTGGTTGTGAATTCCTCAAGAAAATTCACCTGCCTTGGCCTAGGCAACCTGGCAATATCCAGCCCACAAGCCAATCATGGAACGTTTTTTCTTTTTCTAAAGATTACTGTACCATGATTTGCCTGGCACACAGTCTGTCCTCAGACAAGCGTGAAATTTAATATATATATATATATATATATAATATACAGTGAAGACACTGAAACTTATCCTTTCTGCTGGGGGTGGTCTACACAGAAAATACTACAGTCTGCATGTCAAAGTGTCAACTACATAGGATGAATTTGTCACCCTTATTGGAATGGAAATGGTTACTCCCTCTTCAGAATTATCATCGGATTGATGAGCAATTAGTGAATCACACATGAAAAATGAATCTCATGAAAAACGTCTGTGAAAATATGAAGTAGGTTTATAATAGTAGAGGAAATTTAAAAGCTGGATTTATCAGTCATAGACATCAATGAATGAAACACTAATTCACGGTTCAAACATAAAACACCGTTTTAGGTCTTGGTACAATAATAAAATAAGGTGATACGTTTGCTGTCCCTGAAGCGTCAGATAATGCACAATTCTCAAGAAACGTGATGTTGAAAAGTGGAGGCAAATCGGCAGTATGGATTTAATTTCATTTTGATGTTACTGTGTAAATTGTAGACTCCATCGATCATTGTTCTATTGGTTTTCCATCATCTCCCATATTGATTTTGAACTAAGGCTACCTCTATGTAAGCTGTTCATCGCGAAAACAATTCATACACAGCATGCAGAACTCCTCTGACTGGAGTTTGATTGAAATATCCAGTTAGTGGTTTAAAGTGTAATTACTTTAAAACACCTTTCTATGATGAACAACAGAATAGAAAACCTTAAAAACACGAGGGCTCACTCGTTGTTCGTGATAATCGAAAACTTGGAATAGCAAACCCCATCAAGCTCTACTGGGAAGTGTGGTATATCATACTGGACATATCCAGCTAAATAACAGCAAAGCTAACAATGGCCAAAGTCAAATGTAGCAAACTTAATTGATTCTTTTGAAATTCAATTTAAAATACAGTAGGATAACTATCTCCTAGTGTTGAACCTATGGTATACTTATGTGACATAAGAAAACCAAAGGACTTACCAGGACATTTTCTTCGATAACTTTCGGGTCGTTGCAAATGGACTCGACAAAAAGAACATCCAAATGTCGGGCCTTACACTTCTCCATTATCCACAGGCGACGCTCACGCGTAGTGTTCGTCGCATCGAAAACACCAATGTCACCTTGATCGGTGGCTAGCCATGAGATCATATCATCAAGGGCCTCCTCAGCAATTTTTCTGAAAAGAGAGGTAAGTAATTAGGTAGAAACGAAAATTCACAGATTTTGATATGGAAATGAAAGAGACATTCCCGTTTGGCACAATGAAACGCAAAGGAATTGCATAAGTGTTATCATTGTGTATACATGCATTAGCTGCTCGGTTGTAGAGAAATAAAGGATGGGTGTATGACTTACAAACAAGTTTTGAAATTCAAAGAGGCAGCATGGACAGAAACTGAGGGAAAATTTTAACAACTAAGAACAGAAAAGGAGAGACTATATAAAATACAATTCACAGATTTTTTTATCCGACACTGCTCATTTGACCTCACAATTAAATTAGCATCCAACGGAAATTGAAGTTAGTAGTCTGCAGAGTTGCAGAGATACAGGCGAACCACTTTGCCTATACAATGTAGTGATAGCCTCAGTCATCTCCGCAGATGTACCTTTCTAATATTCGGACCTCGTTGTTTTACCAGACCAGGATCACCAAGCTGGTCACAGCATGTTGACTTTCACTTTCTTGACGCTTCTCTCTCTCTATTCTACATATCATATCAACACAACCGTCTTTGAGGTTTCGTTATTGTTACATTCTGAACACGAGGAGATGACAACAGTCGGAAGTTGCTCGAGAGAGAGAAGACTGAGAGCCCGGAGATGTAAGATTGTATTCGTCTAACTCTGGCACAGGCTGAAACGTATAAAAATTTTATGAATATAGCGATATGCAATAGACAATGATGCGATACATGACATACTCCACCGGTAAAGAAAATGTTATCAAACCTCTTTGCTTCTTGGGTTATAAGGGCGAGTTCGTTGTTGTAATTATAAAGTGAAGGTTGTTGGCTATTCGCGGGCTGAAGAGTTTGCAATATGAGGTGAAACGAACTCATCTGTAGATTACTTGTGTACTGTCAATAGGGGCATCATTTGATATAGGTTCGACGAACGGAAGTTCGGGGACTGTCGGTGGACACGGTGATGGTCGAGGGGTTATATGATAAATGGATACCGTTTCTTCTCTGTCGTTTGGAAGTCTAACGTGGGCATACCTTGGACTACACTCAATCAGCTCTATCCCGTCAACCAGTGGCTCGTACTTTGATACTCGTGGGAGGCGTTTCAGTAAAACCGGTCCACGAACAGTCAGCCAACTTAGCAGTAATTTGCCGAATGTTGATTGTCGATTACACTTAAAGGGACGTTCATGAGAGGAAGTTGGTAGCAGTACACAAGGGGGAACGAAGAGAGTGTAAAACATCAGGAAGCAGAATTTCTCAATCGCTACAAGATAAAGATCTCGATTTGGCGACTAGGGTAATGGAGCGCCAAAATGTACCGTTGAACCGTTCAACCTGTCCATTACTTTGAGGGTTGTATGCAGTGGTTCGGCTCGTTACAATTCTTTTAGCATAAAGGAAACGGTTAAGTTCATCTGACATGAATGAGGAACCACGGTCGGTATGTATGTAAGAAGATATAGCAAATACAGAAAATAATTGACTGAGGTGATTGATAACAGTATTGTTTGTCATATCGATACACGGAAATAGCGAACATTCATCAATCATTGTGAGTAAATATTTGATATATCTTGATTTTGTCTGTGTTTATGATGTTTTTAGCGTCATCAAGAGTAGAGTATTTAAGAGCAACCTAGTAGGAATGATCAAAGTTTCTCCGATGTTCTTGACCAGAGGAACCGCATACTGTGATATCATCTAAATAAGCGAAAGTCGCTTCCAGTTTCTCTTTCAGAAGAAACACCATTGGTGATGCCGAAGGGAATCTGACAGCACTGATACAAATCACCAAGCGCTTCGAATGCGTCTGTTAATGGTATCTGATGGTACGCGTTCTTCAGCTCCCTCAGCAATCTTTTCATTTCCATTTTGATGAACAGCTTGCCAGAGGGTGAATGTCGCTGAGACTTGGTTGCAATTGGAGCCCAATTAGGTGTAAGATTGTCAAATAACGGAGGTGACTCGCCATTCACAGCCGCTACTCTGCAGATAGAAAATGAATCTTTGGCTCCACTGAACGGAATTTCTGTTACTGAGTGTAGTCGGAAGAAATCGTGTCCAAGGACGAAGTCCGATCAGACGTCAACTAACACCATGAGCTTGATGCTTGTATAACGATGGTTTCTACGCAATAAATTAACAAAGCAGTGTCCGTGGGTGAAACTGGTTAGGTTCATAGAAGCCATGGATACAGAACTACGAAATGTTTTGACCTTCCACTTGTCTTCGTACGAGAGCTATGTAACTAGCAGAACTGCCAGTGTCAATGAGAGCCTGAAGAGATATCTCGTTTACAGAGAGCCGGATAACTGCATTGGACAGGTATAACGGAGCTGCAACGAGTGCTGGAGGATATCAGGGAGCTGGCAACATATGATGAATTTGAGTTTTGCTTGGATCGATAAACCTGAAAATGTCCTTTATTCTGCAAGACTGGTAGATTGCATTTTTAGCTAGATATTTGAGACGAAGATGTTCGGAAGATCCACAGAAGAAACAGCGAATGTTGCGACTATACTGTATTCCAGTGGATTGGGTTGGCAGGGCACCAAGCTCGATGTGGACTCGTTTTGTGACTTGGGGTCAGCGACTGCTTCTTTATAAACGGAAAAGACTGGGTGGAAGACGTTGGACTGTTGATATGCCATCTCTAAGGTTCTGGCCTGTTGGTATACTGTTTCTAGGTCAAGTGGCCGGTTTTTCGAGAGGCGCTGGCGGATGCTTCTGGACTGCATTTATCTGATAAAAGAATCTCGTATGGTGTTGTTTTGGTTTTTCTCGGCCGACGGCCATAAAGTTTGTCTCTTGCAAGTGATTTCAGCTTCTGCATAAACTGCTCAAGACTCTGACCTGCCTTCTGTTTACTGGCAGAGTGTGTCGAGCAAAAACCTCGTTCTTGGGTTTCATATCAAGCTTCTCTAGGGTCATCCTATCGGATCGGCACGTTTTACTCTCGGCAATATACTCGTAAACGGTGGGAGGAATGCATTCAATGAGGTGCTTCAGCTTTTCGTCTTCTGATTTAGCCGCTCTAGCGATAAACAAGGTAAATGTACGAAGCCAATGATTCTAGACTTTCGCGGCAAGGGACGACTAGGATCCGTGTCGATATGGCCGATCCATTGTTAGACCAATAAATTGTCATATTCTGAATACGAGATGTAGAAAGTCGATAGTTGCTCGAAAGAGAGGAAACTGAGAGCCCGGAGAGGTAAGAATGTATTCGTCTAACAACTATGGCATACGGGTTGAAACGTATAAAAGATGAATGTTATGAATACAACGATAGGCAATAGACAAAAGTGTGATACACGACAGTTATATCGATCGTTCTCTTTTTGTACGTCCTCTCGTTCGTTGCTCGCAATACATATTTCGTGGTCATCAAGATCCGGGACCATTGGGCTTAGGCTCGAACCCGTGAAATACTTAGACTTTCAATGTTCAATGTTCTTCAATTAGAGGCAGTGGGAGACTTCCCGTATCATCACCACAGACTCGAATAATGCATTCAGGACTGATCTGCATTCCACATTTCGCGAAGGACGCTGTCGAGCTTCTTCTTGAACATATTATCATTTACCTCGTCCACCAAATCGGCTGGGAGTTCTATAGGTTGGTTACCCTGCGCGATATTCGGTACCTAGGAGGTAATCCTATTGACGGAAGCTTCGGCAACGTAAGTCTATGTCCACGAGTCCTCCTCTGCTCGCGTAGAGGGAAGTACTCCATTAGCTCTGGGTTCATGTAATCACGTAGAATGTCGTACACATATGATGTCACCCCGTACTCGGCGATATGACTCTGGAAACCATCCAGTGGATTGCAATAGTTCAGTGTAGCANTGTAGCAACACCCACGTAACCCGGCAATCATGCGGGTGGCGGCTCATTGGACCTTCTCCAACCTCACAATTTCGGCAGTTGTACACGGATATACCGCGGCGCTCGCGAAATTCAAGCGAGGTATGACATGGGTGGAGTACAGGGCCCTAAAATCGTCGTATGATAGTTTGGAAAAGAAACGGCGAATGGCTCCAAGGATTTTCCAACTCAAGGCGCAGGCTTTGTCTGTGTCCCTGGTTTTTAACGACATGGAAACGACACCCCGAGATCCCGTTCGCATGCGGATGCCAGTAATGGAGTGTCCAAAATGTGGTACACTCTTGAACTATGCCGCCGGCTAATGGACATATAATGGCACTTTGCAGGGTTTCTCTGAAAGTGCTCCAGAAAAAACAACAAATTGCAGTAAAGGGGAAACAAGATTCGAATACATCGAGCCCCACGAATACCATGTGAACATCGTTGCAGTAGTGATCATGGAAGCCCGGTTAGCTGGGCAACCGTTGTTGCTCGCACCGCCTGCAAAAACTGGGATCTACAGGGAGCAGACCCCATCTA
>UZAN01040435.1:56503-69841 GCA_900618425.1 Echinostoma caproni | reverse complement strand
ACAAGCCACAGAATCTTTCCTAGTCAGTTCAGTTGAAATACAAGCGTGTCAGTTTGAAAGCCAGGGCTCTCTCACTTAGAAAAAACTTACCCTAATACCGGTACAAAGGGACGCCTTTGTCTGCGCCACCAGAACACGATCAATATTGTGGCTAACGAAATCAGCCCCAACCCAACGACACTCCCAACAGCCATCATGGGTGTGTTATTTGCACGCGTGCCTCCAACATTCTCTTCGGACTGTGCGTTCCCACTTTTGATTGGGGTCATACTAGAGTGATCAAATACGGATTGTCCGAAAGTGAGAAATTCCGATGGAATAGACGTGGCGTTGTGGTAAATTCGACCCAGTGGTATGCGTCCACCACCTTGACCAAATGCTGAAAACCACCAAACGTAGCGAACGTAATCACACTGTGGTGATTAATTTAGTGCCAACGAATACGCACATGTGCATTCCAAAATTGCTAACAAAGAGGTGGAACTCAATAATCAGAAAATTTACAGGTCCATAGGACTCTCAATGAGCTTAACCCTGTTGAAAGTACATCCTAAAAGGATACTTTAGCAGATAATTGAGTTCCTGTGATAGAATTAAGGCTCATAGAGCAAGTGGATCAGGTTTGGTATGATGACAGATATAAAGTCAACGCTGTCGATGTAACTTGTGCAACGTGAAATGTGTCACAGCTGAAAAATACTAGTATAGGGTTCTACCTCCGTTCCGTAAAAGGCAATGGTATACCACCGGAAGCAGAACAGATCAACTTTAAACTTCAATGAAGAAGGGTTAGCAACGCAAAACAATACAGCAAACAAACAGCGCAATCATAATAACTTTCGGGAAATGAATGTCGAAGATACCGGATTTTTTCGGCATTTTAACTGCTTATGAGCATGAAAGAAAGTTCTATCATGAAACAAGAAAAAACATTTTGACTGTACAACCAAACACAAAGGTCTTACTGACACACTATGATAATCAGAATAGCATTGAATATCAGAAAACGAGAACCCGTACTGTAATGCTCAGAACTGGATTAGTTCCAACTTGAACTGCGGATACCAATGAAATACACATGATAGCAGCAAATGCTTATGTTTATTGACAGGAACAGAGTATGTTTTATAGAAGGTAATAAGCCATATCATTGGTTGAAGGACCGGCGTCCAATCACGTAACCGTTTGCGCAGACGCATCACATGTACTAACTCGGATGTAATGTTCGCCCGGTGTACCATTAGCCCAGCTTCATGAACGGTGATTGGATGACATGAAGCTGTACCTGATCGTGCCTGGATTGCGGTCACGTAAGTCTGGATCACCACACACACTTGCAACACACTCAGACTACAAGTGAATCAAAGAAAGAATGGTCAATTTTGAAACAACTTTCGGGAGTGAGTGGCATGAGAAGAGATCAAATAGACTATTGGAACTAAATACGAAAGTGGATGGTATAACTGCCCACAGCGGAGTATTTGCAGAAAGGTTGATTATTCTAGACGCAACTCCGGTTATCCCTTTTTCAACCAGTGGATGCGCTCTTGTGAACGCAATTCCTTTCCGTTACAAAGCTTCTAAACTGGTGGAAAGATAATAGTTTACAAAGCATCCAATGGTATGTAGGCCATCACCTACCGAAAGGAATTTATGAAGGTAAAGAAAATAAGGAAAGGAATGTAAATATACCAGTGGACTCGCTTTCCTGACCGGTAGTCCTTCAGAATAATTTGAATATTTTCCATAGTAATTAGATCCCTGGGAAATCGCCTGTGTACGGGTGGAGCACATAATCCGGAGGTTGGCGGATCTCGGTTGGTGAAACAATCTAAGTTAAAACTGGACCAGATATTCGCAATAGGGAACAATGGCTGGACTTCGGGGCCGAGTATTTTCACTAATCATTTAACTGCCCTGGATCCAGCCGGATTGCCTCATCCATTGAAGCGGAAGTTCCGTGGACAGTTTCATGTGATCCACCGATATAAGCAAAGTTACTGTAATACATTCCTCGTCTGATATAGCACAAATTCTGGTCGTAGGAGCGTATCACATCATTTGAGGGCGAATCACTGATCGTTTGTATTTTCAAGAATGTATCTCAAAACGAATACACAAATCGCCGCAACATAAGCTTGATCCGTTCCATCATCAAGGTATCAGCCTCTGTCGGAAAGGTTTAGAAGAGCCCAATATCCTTGAGAAACAGTCCAAATTCTCATCAGACGGGAGTGTATTATTGCAAGTTTTATTTTGCGTCAGTTGTTCGTTACCCGCAGGGGTGTTCGTACAAGATGTCCTATTTTACCATCCTTGTTCAATTTCGTCATATACCAGATATTGGAAAAGTTCCTATGCGGTCCCCAAAATGTTAGCTTTCAGTGGGCTGCTTGATTAATATTGTACGATTTGCAATACGCCCACAATATCGTCTTCCTGTTCGAATGTATCGAGGACGAGGGAAGCAGACTAAAAACCTGTTGTGCCCTTGAGTATACGCACTGCACTTTCAAAGGGCAAAATGAAGCTGCAAGATTGGGTTTCGCCAAGTCCTGCTGTGGAACTTGATGGGTAGGAATCAGTTATAGCAGACTGCTTCTCCTACTTAGGCAGGTATGTGATCAATGACGGTAGCACAGTAAAGAAGAGAAGCACTTCTAAGGCTCGAGCAGTGTGCGCAAGACTGAAACACTTTTTACGTCAATGCGTCGTTTCACCGAAGTTTAACAGTCTCTTAAATTTTGCCAACGTTCGGTCGCTGCTACTTTACGATTGTGAGACCTTGAATTACCTAGTAGAAGATATCCATCGACTACAGTTATGGGACAATAGAGGCTCACATAGTTGGAAGGAGGTTGGTTGGGGCGACCATGTTAGTAACCTCGGGGTAAGCCGTTGTGTGGTCGGGACTGTATCGATGAAAAATGTATCGCATCGAATTTAGATTGGTAGGCTTAGCTGTTTATGATATTTGCTGTGCACGCATGATAATCGTCTGCTTCAGGTTGGAGGAGCTCGGTTGTATTTCAGTAGGAAGTGCACAGAACGATCAGACAGAGCAGATGCTTCACCCTTCGGGATGGGGATCCGAAAAACCCCGTACTGGTTGGTTGAAAACATTGAACGACGTGACAGTAAATCAACAAAAATAGCATTCTTGATATCATTTCTTGTCACGGCACACTGTTCGGAAAAGGGTGTATGCGACTACACTGATTGTCTGGCACTAACTCGAAGTGATTGAGCAATCAGGTTGCCAGCATTTAAGTTAGCACCTTACAATGGTTTCCCACTGCAGCATGCGATTCAATCACATGTTGCCAAAAGTCTGTGAATCACAATGATTTCACGGTTATTGCTCCGTCTCCTCGAGGATGATAATATTGAAAAGAAGGAATGATGGGGAGACCGTATCGTGATAGACAACTGATGCAGTACACACCACCGCGAAATAATCTCTTCTTATCAAACTATGCACAAACATTTTGGCTGAAATACTTCGCACCGAGCGATTTTCGTCATCAAAATAATCATGCATTAACCTCTTTATCGCTCTCTCATGTCGAGCTCAATTTCGAAAAAGAGCAAGCGATATCTGATACTTATTTTTTTCGGAAGTTCTAATGTGTTTTGTCACACTAAATTGTTTTCTTAAAGGATGGTTTCCGTTTTGTAAAATAAACTAGAAATCAGAATACAAGTGGCCATATTTGTTTCGGATAACATGAGTATAAATGTGGTAAACGGCCTCGATAAGTATGTGGTTCAGAACATTAACTTTAAGTTACCACCAGGTGCGATACATTATGAAGCGGTTTCACTGCCACCGGTTTATTGATACTACTCACCATCTGGTGTTCTATATAATCGGATAGGAGACAATGGTCCATTTCCGTGTTCATTTCGTGCACTAAGTTGTACGAAATAAATCAGGCCACGTGATAGACCGGATAGGACAGTATTCAAACTATCTGCGGGTAGGCGACGTTTGGACCATTGTGATAAAGGCAATTGTCGATCTGCTGTGTAATAGAGCACGTAACCAACCAATCGTCCATGAGGTCTGAGTGGTGGTTGCCAAGACACTTGAACACTGACCGGACCATCACCAGGTGGGAACGGTAGTGCAGTTAGGGAAACGTCATGAGGAGCATCACCGGGTTCTGAAAAGTCAGCCAGAATAAAGCGTACATAGTTTATGCCCGAAATTGAAGCGAGGGTCTATTTAACAATTTTTATTTATTTTGGAAAAATAAAATTTTCGTTGCATCCAAGATCACTTTATTAACAGAGGTCCCTATGAAATCCCCCTTTGTCAGATCGATTTCTCATTTCGTTAGCGTGATCAGGTTCGAAAAAAACGTGATAGAAACTTTATCGGACAGGGGTTGTGGCCTACAGTTGACTGCAACGTGTTTCATATATGACTATGATTTACTTCGTTGACTGATTGATTGATCTGTTGATTGACAGATGCTGTCTGCTGCCACACAGGAACTCACCTCATACAGACTAACTGTATTACAATATCGACCAGTCCCAATTGAACTATCCACGCTGAATGATTCGCTAACTGCTCGAATGCCTTCCAGACGGCATTCGGATGTCGGCCTGCCTGCCTACTTGCTGACATGTTTCGCGCTCCTGGTTGTTCATCGCCTACGGACCGGCAACATGTGTGCCTACTACTGGATAATTCACTGCGTGCTTATTTGATTACTTAACCGGGACACAGAAATATGGAGGAGGAAAATGGATGGGTACGACGGTGTATCAAAGGATGTTTTGAACATAATTATGCTGAACGAAACCAGAGTCGATTTAATTTTTCAAGTATTCATTTACGTGTCATAAACAAATCAAGAAGAGCAATTTAGCTCTTCAGCAATTTTTCCCATTTTGAAACACAAACACAAATTCATTAGCATTTTTGCCTTTTTCAGCTCTCGAAAACAACAAAATGGCCCCCCCCCCAAACTGCCTGACTCAAGGATATATTGGACTAAATCACATCCGGGCTCTCAAATAGGTTCATGCAATAAGTTGTTAAGGTACGATATACGTGAACTGATGTAAACTAAATAAAGACAAGAATCACCGAAAAAGTGTGAAAGTCTTATCTGAGTGGATGATAAAGACGATGAACTGCCGAAAATAATGCCAGCGATATCACAGTAGTACGAAGGATTTTTATCAGCAATCAATCTTATTCTTTTGATCGACCCTAGACTCTAGGACAATGGCTTACTCTGTTCAGGCGTTTCAAACACTTGTTCCATGCTCCATTCACTGGTCAAAGCTTCAGCTTGTTTCGTGGCTGGAGCTTTACCGACAGCACGAACCATGACGGAGGAGCNGTGAAATGTTGAGCAGATGCGTCTTCAGATCGAGTGCCGTATCCGAAAGTGAAGCTACAATTAAAAACATACCGATCTTACATGAAACTTAATAACAGTCGGAGTGGACTTACTTGGACAGCATTGAAATCACGTTAACTTTGATAGAACTAATGACACACGAGTACGGTGCGAGCAAGAGTGTGAAAAAATTCTTTTCCAAAAGCTTTGAATCCTTATAGTATATATTTTATATTGAATATACCTCTTCTACATTGCATTTATTGATAGTCGTTTGAAAAACCGAAAAGGGTGGTTTGAGAACGTCCGTCATTTTGGTCAAGTCGATTAATGCTACTTTTGAGTAGTTAAATACATTTAGGTAAAAAAGAAGCCTTTAATCTGGCAACGTGAAGCCCGAACAAGAGATTGTCACATGTGTATTACCTTCGCTCATCTCATCTTCTTCACTCTCCTCGTTTTCATCCAGTGTCACTGACTTTTCCTCTTTAAACCCAATCATTCGATACGCCACTTGGTAATATTGAATCAACTCCTTGCTCAGGCAATCGGCGGAATTGCTCGTCTCGGCCGACTGGGCGGAACAAATCGGTTCATCCCACATAACCACTGCCCCGTCAGGGTCGACCGAAGTAACTTGAAGATTGAGCGGGATGAGTAGCCGATGCCGAACTGAATTAAAAAGGAAAAGCCCAAAGACATTAAACATTTGTCCGAAAACAGCCTGTTAAAGTGAGCTGTTTATTTGTCTTTCGAGCATGTCCGAATCTACTTGTTACACATGTCTGGAAGCGCACTCCCTCCTGGCTGGGGCGTGCGACACACGAAAGGTAGTATAAAAGTCTGTTTCCGCGTGTAGGTACTGAAATATGACTAAACGATGAATTGATACAAATAAAACAGTTTTGATACTAATCGGGATTGAATTTGGCTTTTCGAACACCCATCGTCATCGCAACACCGAACCATGCATGCAAGTTATTTGTCGGGGGCTAAATTTTCTATTCACAAGATAGAATATTTCTCCCGGATTCCAATATTATGCCTCACTAATTAACATCAGTGATGTTCGGTACCAGGTATCTAATGTTCAGTGAATAACAGCCAATGAGCTGAGTAATTGCTGTGATAAATCGGCTGTCAGAATCACTACTGTTCGTACGATCGGGGTCAGTACAATTAACTCGTATAGGTCGCCATGCGTACTCCGCAGTTCAATAGGAACACAATAACTACGGCCTGAAGGGATGTATACGTTTGCATTTTACTGTAATGCAGTGTTTATTGCGTACGATGTTTTGAAGCACTGAAGCTTACATTTCAGGAAATGTTTAGAGATATAAGTACATTTATTAGTACAAGTTTAAGGCAATTCATTTGCTACCTTCGCAATGCTTCTGAGTAAACGTGCACAATAAGATATTGGTGAATTTCAGTAAACGTTTATACGAGATGAAATTGGGCGGGGAATTTGTGGGATAATGAAAACAAGAAGAAACATGATTTCATAAACTTGTATCCCTTCAGGGTCAGCGCCCTTTTGATTAGGTACTCGCCTATGGACCAATTATACTGAGGTCAACATAGGCGGTGTTCGTGATACGGTTAGTTATTACATTTTAGAGACCAAATGACAGCAAGTCTTATTCAGCTGATCATGGTTTACCATCAAGTTCCAGGAAATTAAATTATGTATTGTGTATGTAAATTGTGTATTTATCAGTGGTCGTTTCAGTTCATATTTTAGTGACAAGAATCCAACAAAGCAAAGGTTATATATTGTGGTTCTATTAGAAAACAGCTCAAAGAAAAAAACTTAACGAGCATAGGTTGACATTCGGAAAGCTATCAATAAATTTAGTGACATAAGTAACTACATAGTGGATTCCTAATGGACTGCTCTTGAATTGTTTGAGCTATACAGAACACAATGCGTACGGGTAATTAACATGAAGTTTATGAATGATGGAAGAAAAGACTGCAAGAGAGAGAGACTCACAAAGGGCAGGTTTGGTACGTCCGGTGATCATTGCAGAAGCTGCTTCCTGATTCTTATTGTATACAGATACTTCTATCATATACGGGGTATTTGCCTCTGAAAATAAGGTAGAATCGTGTAATTACCTTTTCATAAATGCTCATTCTAATGAGATATTCAGTTTCTGATTTCTACACGCAATGACCAAAAATAGTTCAGAGTGCACACACTCACCTAAATTATCAATCAAAAAACGTGTTTGATTAGCTCCCACCGTAGCCGATTGTGGGCCTGGATAAAGTTTTCCCCATTTGATCATGTATCGATCCAATTCGGGCGACGCTTGTCCATCCTTTTGTCTTCCGGTGGCTGACGGTGACCAGAGAATCAGAATGCTACGCTCATCTTCAATGGTACGCAGGTTTTCTACCTGAAGCGGTATGCGTGGTCAAATCAGTTTTATAAGACAACGGAATCGCAGAAAACGTAACAGCAACACACTGACTACGACTGAGTTGTAAAATTAACATCGATTCTCTGCTAAATCTTATATGTAAAATGGAGATACTGATATTTTCATAAAATGTCAGTTTACAAATCAAATGATTGAAAAACCGTTTTACTGAAATCAATTGGCTATATTCAACTGTTGATTAGATGGAAAAAGAGAGGGGAAATTCTAAATCCACAATAGTAATAATGAGATCACTCTAGATTACTCTATCATTACCAAAGCTGTCGAACAGTCCTCAGAGAGTATTAGACGAGGAGTGACTGCTTTTGTAGATCCGCTGATTGTTTCAGTGTATGAAAGATTCCCATCACAGCATTTAGAACAAACACAGTTTGGCGAAACAATTGTTTTTCAGTAATTCCTTCGCAAGCCGTTTACAGATTACATAGAAAACATTAGAAAACAGATCACACAGTTAGACACGTCCCCTATCATGGGTAAGAGTTTGTCATAGTCAGCTGGCATTTGTAATTTGATTGGTTTAACTAAGTTACGGCATCAGGATGACTGGACGGCGGACACACTCGGACCTGATCGATCACGTGCCATGGAAGTTGGAGTGATTGAACCAAACGCTTTTGGGCGCAGAAGTCAGGGGTCAACTTTCTTATCCCGATCGCGCACCCTATTTATAGCCGAAGCCTTTGCTGGACAAGTACTAATTCGTGCTTTGAATAAAAGTTTAATTTCACAAGTACCCGGGTAAGAAGCAAGTTTCCAGGGGTATAGCCAGGGCAATGCATCACCAGTGAAGACGTTTTCCCGAGGAATTTGTAAGCTGGGTTTAGAATCCCGAATATAAGAAAGCTGACTCATTTGAGCAAGTAAAAGTACTGCGAATCCTGGGGAGATGAGCTCCGCCCAAAGAATTTGTGATCTATATCTTCGGGTATTCGCAGTTTTGTTTATACGTAAGATAGAAATGGATGCTGTTGGTTAAATGTGAAAGAATAACGATATCTGTTAAGTTCTGTAGGAAAACATGGAGAGAGTGATGTGGACCAAGTTTAGTTCTGGAAAATTCAGATGACCTTTTACACATGCTACGGGTCGCAACATGTTGTGTCATCACGACGTGATTTAGATTATGGTTCGCTTCGTAAAGTAGGTTGGGTGGGGGCATTGCAACTGGAGTGCGGCTACCATTTTCTGGTTTCACAGTGGTGTGCTCGGAATTTCGATTCTGCCGTTACCAAGTGGCATTACCCAATACACTTCCACTTGTTGTTGGTTGTAGATGACTTTGAAATCATCGTCGTTTGTCTGGCGCCTGATATCAGCGAGGTGAGCCACAGTCGTACTGGTTATTATTTTGTCGTGTGCTTAGCCGGTTCGCTTTATATCCTCTGACCGCAAATGCCGAAAGACAAAGTTACGAAGACAAGCTTGTTCGCTATGTTGTTTGCCTTTTTATATTATTATGGGAGTCTTCTACTAACTTATGATCTAACCCATTAGAAACTGGCCTCCAACTGGTAACAGATTGGAAGCACCGCCGAACTCTCATTGGACTTAGATGATTGAAGACTCAGACTGAGGTTCCTTCAATCGATTTACTACCATGGTTTGGACGATTTCGCAATGCAGCAACTCACAACCCTATCAAGTAAAATACCCAACCATTTTATGACTTGTCACTTCATCCTTCTCAGATTCAGTTAGTCGTGGCGCTGATTTCTTGTCTTTTTCAATCTATATTACTATTATTATTATTATTATTATTATTATTATCATTATTATTATATTTCACAGTCGTCTGAGGTCAGACTTTGTGGCAAATAAACTATGGTACAATAATCTTAATAAGAAGAAAAAGTTCCGCGATTTACTATCAGGTTGCCCATGCCGAGGCAAGTGAATTTTATTGGGGAATCCACAGTCGAAGCCTTCGTTTAACAAATGCCTGACACGCAAGGCAGCGGGGCGATGTGTGAAAACTACAGTCCATTAGGAGCCCGTGTCTAGTTCATTGGATCAAACGCCTTTTGGGCGAGGTCAAACGTCCAAGGTGCCCGATACACTTCGATGCTCCATTGAGCCGGTGAACACTGCCACAACTGGAGAGGTGGGGTTTGTACGCCTCGTCTTGGTTGTTTTGGAATCAGAGTTTTGGTCAACTGCCCTCGTTTAACTACCGGTGGTCCACGAACCCGATTATAGCCCCGGATGTCGGATTTTCATCCTCTCACTTTGGTGAGAAAACACCTCCACCGTGAAAAGACACCGAGTAGGACTTCCCCAGCAGAGGCTATTGGAGACACTTGGTCGTATGGGAATATTTCGTGAGGTGCAAGGGAAAGGTGACCAACCGCAACCCTAGACACCCATCCCGGACCATACTGAGGATCTATAGAAAGTAGCTAATTAACGGAGCAAGCGTTTTGGGTGAACTATGCTGCAAGCAGCCATGCAATTAAAAATAGTATCATGGTTTCAGTATAGATGTCCATCGTGGCCATCAAGAAACATTTGACAAGGATCTCGTATATCTCAAATCCTAAGAAACTCAGTGCCTGGTAAAAGTAAAACTTTGGCTCAGATCGGATAATGGGACACGGCATACATGCAGCAAGGCATCTGATTCGCCGAAGAATGCCATATTGGTCTTTCAACAATAAGTTGCTTCTTAGTTCACGAGGAAATAATTATGCCGACCTGGGCATGATACAGATTTGTGTGAAATGTCAAGTATCGCTATCTGCTTACGGTATGATGTCGTGGATTACCGATTGCGGAGGATAGTTGGATGAAACATGTTCTAATTTAGATTACGGATCTCAGGCTTTTATTGTGACCTCTTTGTGCAGTTGCAAATCACTACCGATGATAGACGAAATTACCCACCTAAATGGGATCGTAGGAAGTTAATTCGATTAAACCAAGTCGGAGTATTTACTCCACACTTCCTAACTACTCCCACAGAATCATAAGTCGATGATGACTGTGAATAAACGTAGGTCGTGAATATCAGGATTACACGTTTTAAAAACACCATATTATCCCTGCATTATTTGTTCAGATTGTAAAATACAGACGGATGAATGCGTTTCACACCTCTTCTACGAGGAATAGCATCGGGTCAGTTTGAATGGAAAATCAGTGTATGGAAAAACTTACCGCTCTCAGCTGAGATGAACTTTTCACATCGGTAAGTGGCGTCTTGGAGTGGGTGGTGCTATACGAACTGAGGTCTTCATCCTACAAAGAGATAAATTTTACAGATGTCAACAGTTCAGTATTTTGTTTCCTCTATCACGCTTGAAAATTGACCGTTATTTTTTAGTTCAATTTGAAATGGTTTATTTGCTTTCTGCTCCTCCGGTGTTAAGCCTCACCAAATAATCTCTAATTGATTCGCGTAAATGGTGGTCAGGTGGCAGTCTGATGTAGTCTATTCCAGTACGTAGTGATTTTTTGTGCACCAAGCGAACGAGGAGTGAACTAATAAGTTGGGATCTGGTTGGAACGGTCTCATCGGCATTATGAAGCTATTGATCCAACACAGGATCGAACTTGGGGCTTGTCCACAGATAGAACGGAAAATCCATCACGGTTCCAGTCCAAATTCGAACGCAACCACGGTATTATTTGACTGCCTGGATCACATTATCCGCGTTAGTTAATGGCGAGTCAAGTGGTAAGAGTCCATTATAAATCAGCACCTGAATAATGCCATTATATCATGCGAATCTCACTGACTGCAGAGATGCAGACCAAGTTTTGTATCCTGCATTACTAAACATAATTCATCGAGGAACATTGGTATTGAAGGCTAGCAAAAACAAAGGTCCTCCGGACTTACAACTTAAGCAGACGCGGTGGTAGAATACATACAACCAAGCACATTTCCTCGGCAGGATAACGCAGTAAATAAATTTTAGGATTTAGCACGCCGGATGAATTGATTCCAATCAGTGATCGACAATTAGTTGAGTCGTGAAACAGTGTTTCTTGCGACAATTCACTACGCAACTGACGAGATTCGTCTAACAAGCCTTATTTTGAACATTTACATTATTACTGAAGGTGAATTAGAAAACCACAACAAATAGTTGTTCCGTTTTAAAGGCTGTTGAATCACGTACCCCGCGTAAAAAGTAACCTTTATCGGTTTGTGCGGCGTCCCGATCTGCGACATTTTCTTCATTCATGGTCGTGAATGCAACGAGAGCGGAATCCGGACCGTTTCCACCCCGAGTGGCTGCGGACACGGTTAGCTCGTATTTGGTTCCTCGACTAAGACCTGTGGGATGGATATGAAATTTTCGTGTAGTGGTTTGTGGTTGATAAGCTCTGAGCAAAACTTTCGGTTGATGAGGTAAGTTCAAAATGCAAATCTTGGTTTCTTCAAACAGAAAGGAAAAAGCATTTTTGCAATTGCAGTGAGCTGAAGGGATTAACTTGATTGGCTTCACTTCCTTGATTGATGTTCGATGAACTCGATACTCGATGTCACAAGCATCCAAAACATTTACCGTAGATAACAAGGGAAACCCTTAAACAGAGAAGAGCTACTGAATCAGCATCAGAGGGTACGCATTCCATAATGGCTGTTCTAAAACGACCGGATCCCAAGGTACCGGTGAATGCAACCTCAAAACTTGTTGCTTGATTAGAACTCAAAAAGATGGTTACTTCGCTTTATAATGTTCAAGACAGTGATTTGTGACAAATCTATCGTATGAAATACTGAATTTGTGACATAACACTAGTCGCAAATTTGAAACGCATCAGATCCAGGATACTTTCCAAACTTCGTATCATTTATCTGAAAAATGTCGACGGAAATGCGGCACCTCCGGAAATAAGCACACTCTAAAAATTTTCCCAATTTCAATCGAATCGACTACGTTTTTACAAACAACACTGATGTTTAGAAATTCGCATCTGAATGGTCACCTCTGCAACTGGAGTGAACCGGACAATAAATCGAAATGGCAGTGTTCCCTGATCACCGAGAATTGTCTTTCTTCATCAGGCGGAAGTTACCCGTTTAGAATGTTATCAGAAGGAAAATCGCGCTCTGTTCCAAACTCATTTATCGCAGGATCCCACTGCACAAAACTAAGTTTATATGCAAATTGGCCAATAACACAATTCTTGTTGCAATTACTCCGAAATTCCACCCCGTGAATAAGGGTGTGTTAGCGTATCAACCGTTCCGTGGAAAGGACGATCTATCGAAGACTATTTGATGTGGTTACTAATATATTTCGGTTTGATTTCACGGTTGACAACAATGATATTGAGGATCCAATCATAACAAAGAATATTGGGACTGAGTGTTTAAAAGGGTGATCAATAATTAAGTGATCCAACATAGTATATTTAAATTTGCTGCACAAGGTGAAATGAGTCACAAAAGACAAGAATTGAGTTTCGGGTATAATAACGAATCTCAAAAGGTAACCGCAGCAGCAATCTACTAATCCATGCAAAAAAGGGCTATGTCACAATACCATATAACAGTAGTTTTACTTAATTTG
>UZAN01040435.1:23166-36862 GCA_900618425.1 Echinostoma caproni | reverse complement strand
GCCCGCGCACGACCCTTGAGGAGCGCTCGGAGGGCCGTCAACTTGCCGCGATCCGTCCGTATTCCGGCCAACTCCGCCACATCCTCGAACTCCTCCAGGAACATCCGCACATCCCCATCCTCGAAGGCTGCTGGCCACGGAACCTTCATCCTGACCCTGGAGACGGCACCAATTATTATATTCCGAAAAGGCGGTGCTGGTCGAGGAGAGTTCTTTATTGCAAAATACAGATTAATGTTCACTAATTTTGCATGCATAACACGAAAAGCTCATCAGAAACATGCCTTCGCAGCACATCGCGACACATGGGGCAATGGGTATAGCAGGCAGTGTTTATTCTTCCCAAATATATTACTTGGTCCTTGATGGTCTTGTTCTATTTTTAATCACCGAAAGTTACCGACTACTCACAAGTGAGTAGTGTCTCACAACACAGGTCTTGAGTTTTTCTCGGTCTGCATATCCATTGGAACCATCAGTCATCACTTCCGTACCCCTTACCATACCACACCACCAAACATCTAGAGTTCGCATTAGAGGGCAATCTACCATGTGTAAGACAGCGTTAGTAGACTGCGTCGCTTGGAAAAGGAGCATTCAACCATATGTTCTTTTGTTTATCAGTGCATTTTTCCTGCCATACTGTTGCATTGTGATTTCCACTGGTCACTTGAAAAGGATTCCATTGTTTTTCGCCGTGGTTTGGAAGTTATTAGATATGTTTCTCCTATTCCCATAAACACTAATCCCCAAACGGTCTAGTTTGCACACAAATTTTGTGACAACTTTGCCCATAAGAACCTCAACGGCCACAGTCACCCACTCAGTCCTGACCTATCTACTTACCGTTCCCACTCCACAACGAGATCCAACTTTGGTTGCCTAGCATCTCGTATGAACATTTGATGTAATTCAACCGTACCTTGTTTAGTTCATTCTCTACCTGGCATGAAAAACGTCCTACGCAATCTGATTTCAAACCTACAAACCAACGTTTTCACTATTATTTTACATAACTCATTATTATTATCAAAGTGATCAAAGATTTTTGACTGAAATGCAGGCACAGTTACTTGCAAAACTTATTAAAATGCAAGAATTAACTGAAGAAAGACGTCACAATCCTGCAGCCAAACATCAGTCTAGAAATTGTCACATTATCTTTATAACATCACTGTAAACATCGACTTTTATGTAAAGACTGATGAACCCAGGCATTGTAATTCTTGAACCAAAGGTCGTCAGTCTAAAACGGCGGGGTTTTGTTTGTTTTCTTCTCAAGGGTTCTAAGCTTTGTTTGGGATATTTTCTGAGCCACGCAAAATACGGAGCACTTCGGTATCACATCTGAGCCAAGGAAGATATGAGATTTTTTTTTCTTCAATGGCAAACGTATAACTTAAAATTTTCCGGGAAAATTGATAAGATAGATTTCACCTGAATGTTTCCATTGCGTAATCACTACGTGCAGTCCTTTCCTTATGGACCATTTATTGTAATTCCGCTCTTTACGTGAAACCAGCTTTCACTCGTCATATTTCACTGGAATTTCCCAAATAAATCTTTCAGCTACCCAACAAGGCAATTTGAGATACTAATCAGCTGGAAATCACCCAAATTCCTTTCACGATGTGCTCAGCGGTAGAAGTAGTGGTCTTCATGCGAAAGAGGATCAATTATAGATACCAGCCTCAGAACATGGAGCAGCGGATTAGGTGAAGCCTTAAATTTATGCTATTGAATCGCATGAAGCAAAAGCAACCGATCGCGAAAGTTCAGTGGCAGTGATTAGTTTCGAGCCTTAAACCTTGCCACTTGGAACACTCCAGTGATAGTGACCTACACCGGTTGACGTCGACCACCACCTTCAGGGCCACATATAGTTCAACGTAGCTGGAACAGGAGTTCCATTTCATTCGGCGCATATGGTGAGCTAGTTTTACAGATTCTTGAATTTTGGGCGGCTAAGTATCAAACCAGAATGAAGGAAATACAAGTTGTAGCGTGGCATTGAGATAATTTGGAATGTCAGAGAAATAGGAAGGTGGGATCTTCAGCTTCCAGTGATAAACAACGTGGTGTACTGATAGACTTGTAACGTTCCAATAAGAAGTAAAATGTAACGGATCCGTTTACCCTTTCACCGAGGAATTTGACTACAAGGTGAAGGCGGAATAAGTAAGCTTGCTTGCATTTATCAAAATATGTACCTGTGTTATGCGTTGAGTGGTTTACTTTGTGAATATTTTCTGTTTTGATCCTGTAGTCAGAATCTGATTGCCGCATGTTAACACTGCCGAGAAAAGTGGAAAGGCTTTTAAATGCCTTGATTGGTGCCTCTTATTCAATCTCAATTTCGTAGTTCTTATTTAGATTATATTTTCAGCTGAGATTACTCACTTGAGTTGGCGCTTTGGATGGCGGTCGAGACGCGACACGAGCAGAAGAGCTGAGCACAGCAGGATACCCAGTGACATTTTTTTTCGTCACGGCTTGCACTGAAACCTGATAGAACGTGTCCGGAGTGAGGTCTGACACAGTGTAACTGAGTCTGTCCCCACGGCGTCGAAGTTCTGTCGTCGGAATTGTGATCAGTAAGGGTTTCGCCTGCTCCTCACGACGATCCGTGCTGTTTGGCTTTAAATTAAACATTGTTATTCTGCGCACCGTTGACAATCATTTTGTTTTTATGTTTACGAAGAGAGAGAGGGAGTTGGAAGAGGTGGCAGTAGTGAGTATATCATGAATTAGGTCATGTCTAAATGTGTCACCAATGGAAACAGAATTGCTTCAAAGTATACAACAATGGAGATATTCACTGACCGTGGTTGAGATTCTCTTGACGATAAACAGCACTGAGTTAAGAAAAGTATACACAACTGATAGGGAACATTCATGTGACCGTGACGTGGGATCGGTATTACACAACAGAACCTTGAAACTACCAAAACACACGGGGTTTTTGAGAAATTTGAGCGGTACAGGCGCACCGTTAGACCCTATCTAATGGGGAACTTCGTTTGGTATGGGCACAAAGTGCCGGTAAAAGAAGAATAAGATTGATTAAAAAGTGGTTGGTTTTGCTTGCAATGAGTATAGTTGGAATGATATTCCGGTCACAAACGTTTCATCACCATCCGAAGTGACATTTCGTTTTAGATATACAACCAAAACACATTGAGCACTATCTTCGTTGTCACAAACGGTGATCAGAGGTGAGATTCTTCTTCTGTGCAGTTGAACTACCAAACTACCGGCAAAAAGTGTGCTTTCTTTATCACTGTACAAAATCCAGAACAAAGAGATATCCATTTGACCAGTGATCACTTAGATCCCAGACCTATAAACGCTGCAGTTTTATAGACGATACTCATAATGACGAGTTGGTGTTTGGAGACATTTGTCATCAACAAATTACTTTCATCCCTGTGTACGTTTAATAATTTCAGAATCTTCCAGTTGAAGCAGTATTGCGATGGCCCGGTGGTAACGTCACCAACTTATCACCCCGGGGATGTGTGTTCGAATCCCACCACCATCACCTGAACTTCCCCATTGCGTGTTCAATGGCAGCCCTTTGATTGGCCGCTTCCCCTTCCTGGAAATTGTATCTTTGTACATTCAGTAAAAGAAGATAAAATGAAAACGAGAAGAAAATACATTACGTTGCTCAAATAATTTTCCCGCTGATGTTTTGGATTCTCTTAGAGTTATGTCAAAATAGATGCCCTTTGCAAGGGCAAAGGCTTGAATATCAGCCCTGCTCACAGCCAGCATACCTGTGCTCTTTTCAACAATCCTGAACAGTCGTTTCAACTCATTAAGGGGCGAAGATCATTCAGTTACATAATGGATCCCGTCAGGTCAGGAAATTTACTATTTGATGTGAAAGGGAGATGTTGAAATAGTTGGAGCACACTTCCGTGTTAGTCCAGTTTTCATATTTTATTCATTTCATACAAAACGAATTCCCCTATCTCCAGTACCACACATTTGCCAGTTCTACTTGATTACCAAACTTCCAGTTGAAAACATTGTTACCGTCGAGGGGAAGGGAAGCAACACAATTGTCATCTTCTGCTTCCTCATCACGGTCTATCGCATAAGTCTACCTCACTTAACTACTGAGTGTTGCCATGGCTAATTGACTGCTCAAATATCATACCATGTGAGGTCATATGGTCCACCTCATTCTTATCACCGCGTTCGTGTGCGAGCGCATTGTACTGAGTGCACTGTTTTGATTGGGAAATAGTCGGTGACCCATAATAGCATTGGCTGAACAGTAGTATTAAATAGATTATCAGGTGATATGTGACAAAACGCAGTCACAGAAATATCGATGGAACTAGATGAACATAGGTGATGGTTCAGAGCAGGAGGGACAATGAAGTGTGTTTGTGTGATAAACCCACCGATAGTTGGAGATCTCATCCAAAGGTGACAGGGGGAGATTGGATTTCAACGGCGGTTTCCATGACAAAATCAGCGTACGGAATTCACCGGCATCTGCTGCCAAATCCGTAACGGCAATGGGGCGATACACTGTGGAATATGGTGGCGGGAAGAAGGATGATTATTAATCAGTGATCGATTAGTGTCACACGGAGATAAGCGGTTCATAACTGAACAATGTAGATGTGTTTGAATGGCGATCTCTAGTTCAATTCAATTCAGTTGTACGCCTAGAAGAGCAGAATATAGAATCCCTTGAACTAGTGCGTAATGCAACCACTAATTAATTTACTCGTAAAAATATTTTTGAATGGTCGTCAAGTGAATTCGATTGATTGAGTTGTGTTTGGATGAATACATGACAGATTCACTTTGACATTGATTTCTCTATTGCAATAAGAAAAATTTCCTGTCGACTCAATTAACTAGGGTCTCAATTCCCCAAGAGATCTACGGTTATCGCGTTATCAAGCAACGATATACCTCAACGACACATTCAGTGAATTCACAATGACGAATGTATTTGATGTCATTTTCATAAGTGCATTTCTTTTCTCAGAACTGCGTTCACTGTTCTTTGGTGGTAAAACCCGATCTATCACTTTTTAGTGTAACTGTCTTCTTGTTGAAATGTAGACTCGAATGTTTCATTTTTGTTGTCTTGAAGAAACCTCTATTTGCGACGACTAATTACAATTTTCATTAATCGCTATTGGGGCGGCGGGAAAAGTCGCATTCATTGGGAAAACCAATGACTGAACAAAAGTCAAACTACAATGAACATCTACTTCACTTGCCGATCAACACCAATCAATTAGGAAAATTACAAGTGTTTCCGGCCAAATACCAAACTGTTATCAGAACTACTATGAGAAAATTCTTCGCCCCAAGCCCGCATCGTAACGATTAATGCTGAAATGTTTCACTCGGACTGAAGTAAATCTGGACATATATCTATCGAATGATCGTTTAACCTTTCGGTAAAGGTTGCGACGATCTGCAAAAAGTATAAGTTTCAACATGCATTGATGGTTTTCACCAATCTTATTTGAGTCTCTGAGGGTTAAGTTGCAGATAGGTGCGGTGGCTCTCTGAAATGATGTCGTTCTTCATACCATCGAATTAATTACATATTTATGAAAACGTCCCAGCATCATTCAGAATTCTTCGTCCTTCACTTTTGAATTTGGGTCTTGTATCATGCCCTAAAATATCTTATCAAGAAATTGTCATCTTGGAACACTTAATATAAAACCCGATTGACGTGGAAGCTTTCCTAGGCCTAGAAATCCACAGACTATCCAGTGTTATTTAACACATCACAGAATCACTGAACGATTCCATTCAGTCCACTCATCCTAGGTTCCTTGGTCTCTCTTTAATTTTTCTTGGTAACTATCGAGTGTTGTTCATTACTACCTAGAAATAGATGGACCAAGCTATTGGTTTCTTTGTAAAAGTAAATTGAGCTACTGGAAGAACGTTAGTAAATGAGCAGGACAACGATCAGTATGCAGAAAATAATAACCGTCACCAAGACAACACTGTGATGATAACACATCGTTTTATTGTACGCGGTACCAGACCAAATATCTGCACAACCAGCATTTTGACTTTGCCCATTTTTTCAGAATGAGCTTCTCATTTTTCAAAGATTGTCGATAGCTGCTCTAATACATCTCAAGCCATTTCATAAAATGTCCATCACAAAGCTTGTTTGTTCAAATTACTTCCGTTTCATACTTATTTCAACTTAGTATACGTGTGAATGAAGATATACATTCGAAATTAAACGATTATTATTATTGATTATGGACAACTTTCTAATTATTCAGACTCCAACAGCTTAACGACCTTAGTATCCAGTAAAAAGCATTTGATAATTAGGCTTTTCAGTTCAGATCAATATCTTGCTTCTGCAATCAACAGGGTCGGAGTTAAGGGGGGTCATATTTTACACAAAGGGAACCAGTTCAGGTATTGCAATCATCATGCTTGCAACTTACCTGATAGTGTGTATTTGACGGGAAAATTCGTCAACCATCTTGTCGATTTCGGTCTTCACCCCGAGTTGTTGTACTAAACATCAATAAGTCTTCAAACCGGCCCCGTTATCCTCCATTGGTAGTTATTCTCCCTGGCCTTAAAATTAATAATCAAACTATACCCAAACCTGTTTATGTTAAATCTCTTAGGGTCACCCTCACTCATAGCCTGTCCTGGTCCGCATATCTCATCAGCCTTTCCGCAAAGGTTCACAAACTACCTTTCATACATATAGGCTCCTAAATAATCTTATTCTTAAATTTGTGATTGCCTGAATCTTTCCGCACTGCAATCAAACGAGGTCTGAAAGAAAAAGATTTCAATTTCTGTCCAGATCCCTGAAACCTTTGTCCTCTTACAGTGCAGTTGATAGAGTTGTTTTAGTTGAGCTTTTTTATTTTCAAGTATTTTGACGCTTTTGATACCTTTCTTGACGGGATAGCACGTGATCAAGGGCGCTGTCTGCACCGAAAAATCGTGAAAGACCTGTCGAATCCTCGAACTCGCACCAACTATCGATTCCCTCCGGTGCGTACTTCAGCATATAGAAGTAGTGTAATTTCACTCATTGCACGGCTATTGGTTAATCGTAAGACAATTGTTATGCACCTCAGGGAATGATCCTGACATTATTTTTTTTCATATTCACTACAGTATGGAACTTATCTTCTATTTATTTTTATTTTTCGCTATTTGTTTTACGCATCCACTGTACTAGTTCGTAAATCGCTGCAAATTCACCTTTTGGGTGCACAAAGCGTTTTCCTGACTTGACTTGAACAGCTTCCAGCTACTCTCTACAGAAATGAACTTTCAAAACTCGTGAATGCTTGGAAATCTAGTTCACGGAGTCTTCACTCTCCAAATCACTTGTCTGACCTTCAGGACAAGTAGGAAAATGCTACAAAGAACAATGAGTTCTGCTACCAACCAATCCTGCCTGTCACGCATATGGATATTCAAATTGTTCACGGAAGACCTCATGTGTAACCGGGGTGACCTTGAGTAGAATCGACTTCACAATCAATCAGTTAGTTTGTATTTTCCGGGGGGTGATGCATTAACCCCAACGTAGGAAATTCCTTCCTAATTACCCTTTGCTTTTAACCATACCCAACAGTATTAACTGTCTAGAATTTTCTCTTAACCATGATTTACTTTCAGAGAAAGAGTTCATAGAACATGGATAATCAGATGGTTTTGTCATGTTGTGTGGTCATTCTTTTTGTATTCAGTCAGCCATAAGTGACCTTTGATTCATCAGAAGTTGTTCTACAAACAAATAAATATTTTGATTAAATATATTCAACAAATAGTGATTCAGTTGTGATCGATATTTGCCTCTATGTTGTTATCATCTTCGGCTTATACACAGATGGGCAGACTGAATCCAATATAGCTTAAGAATGAACTACAAGAGATAAAGTAGTTCGCAACTAAGTCAGTTGAAAAACAGGTCGAGACATAATCAAATCGGGGGTGGGGCGCGAACGCTAACTTGGGTTATCTATTCAAAACACCGCCGAATATAAGCAATGCAATGGTAGCGTGATTCTGACCTGAAACGATTCTCCGAATCAGTTATCAGAACTAAAGCGAAACACCTATGCACAAGTTTCTCCAGGTTTCTCAAAACAGAGAGAAGGATGATATTCTACCTGGCGTTTAGACTGCTAGTATTATTCGATGCATATTTTTTCCAATGGTACAAACATAGCAGTCAGAATTTGCAGGAGATAAACCACAAAGTCGAGAAATGGTGCTTTTTCTGGGCAACCATTAGCATTACCCGGTAGGTGTTCATCTAATCGATGACAGAGCTCATGCATTTCATTGCTTCCAAAAGGATAATGTGAATCATCAGAGTGCAATAGAGCTGTTTTCTGTCCTTCGTATAATCACTGTTATTGTGATGCATTTCCTTGAAACCATGCGCCTAAAGCGCATACTATGTCTCCTATTCACTCAGGAAAGGTATTTNATCATTCCGTTTCAAATCTCCCCCAGTCGCGATTGTTGATTCAGCCCCATGCTTATTTCGTCACATGGAAGTTTTACGTATATTCTTCTAGTTTGAACAACGGGCTACACAATCCTTGATTGACATCGAGTAGAATTAGGGAATTGTGTTAATTATCACGTGCTTTCACTGAACTTTCTATTAATGATACAGTTTCCCAAGCGGTTGGCGCATTTCACAAGATTATATTCTCCTCATTTGCAATCACGAGAGACTATATCAGTAGTTCCGGAATGCTACGAATCTTTGATCGCGGGAAGATGGGAGATAGACAAACAAGGTATGAAGATAGAAACAGATCAATCGTCCAGAACACATCAGAGAGGGTATCAGCAACTGGAACTCTGTCAATCGAGCCAAACTCTGCAATCACTCACAAGGTGGTTTTGTGCGAAAATGCACCGGGGCAGAATCGGACGAGTGACGACCATCGGCCAGATTGACTGTGAACACTTCCACATTGTATGTGGAATCAGCCCGCAGATCCGTGAGCAGAAGGGCGGGTTTTGTGGTGTTCAGAGTTAGCCCGCTGTGTAAGATATCGCCGATGCGCGTGGGGAAGAGGGTTGAGGGTCAGAGAGAGAAAGAGTAGTTTGTTATATATTCCAGTGTGGTTAGACGACATATAATGACTAGTGATATCACAGTGTTGTGGATTACAGCAAACATCTAGATTTATCAGTTAAAATCCCGGAAAGTGAACCAGCCTCATCGTGGCAATATTTTAATCGTATTTTAGTTCAGCTTCCAGAAATTCTGCCGTTAGTCGCACTTCGGAAACCAATCAGCTTCTCCCAATGAAAGGTTTTTTCACAATAGGAACAGGGAAGAAAAGTAGTCGCTGAAGCGGAACATGCATAAGCCGACGTGTATAAGCAGAAAACTGCCATTTCACAAGCACTGAAGATCTCATCTTAGGTGGTGATGAAACGTTCGTGAACAATTTACCAAGCGTGGAGGACAGACGAGAATGAATTCACTTGTTCATCTTCGGATTCCTCATGAAGACCTCACTTGGCAATTGACTTAACAAGGCAAGACAATATCACGCATATCATGTATCAAATTCAGTTACAGGTGTAAAGCAAAACCGCGAGGTTCGACTTTAATCATTTGTCGGCTTGGTGGAAGAAAGCGTGTACAGTGATGTTCCTCAATTAATGATTACAGCCGGTTAAATCTTTTTTGCTTTCGAGGTTTGAGCGTCAGACATGCGCGCCTTACTCCTCTCTTAAACTGTCCGTGGAATCTTAAAACAGATGTGGAATGTTTTCTGTATTGAAATCCACCTTTGTACAATCATGCTATCAGTATTTGAGTCAACAACACGATAGGAAAAGTATCTTATCTAAGGAGCACCTTGATGCGCTGCGAGAACTAAGAAGGAACCCAGATATCAACTTATCCAAACCAGACGGAGGTACAGGTATCGTTATTATGAATCGAAGAGATTACGTGGATAAAATGAACGTTCAACTTATTGAGGGCACCGAATTTCCACCACACTGAAAAAGACAAAACCGTAGCTATTGAGAAGTCAATAACAACGACGTTTTACGAACTGAAGCAAGATGGAATCAGTGATTGTTCAATGTTTGATAGAGTCCGACCGGTGGGAACGACCATTCCGAGATGGCACGGATTACCGAAGGTACACAAACAATGCTGCCACTAAGATCGATCTTGGATAGGTGTAATTCGTCCTATCACGCGGTGGCAAGGTTGCTCGGCGCACTAATTGAGCCAGTAGGGAAAGAATTGGCAAAATACTCTCAGAAGGATTCATTTGAATTTGTGGATTTTATAGAATCATTAGTCGCAACCAACAGGCGTATATTGTCGTTGGATGTAACTTCGCTACTCAGCAGTACTATCTTAAAGGAAAAAAAATGATTTTTCGTGTGAATACATAGAAAAAAACATGAATATTGGAATTCCAGTGATTCGCCTAAGAAAACCTCTGCAATGCACTTTAATTATCCAATTTCAGTTCAACGGTTGCTGGTATCGTCAAAAAGATGGAATTGCTATGGGCTCACCATTAGGCCCTTTATTGGTAGATATATTTATGGCAAAGCTGGAGAATGTAATATTGTCCACCTGTATCGAACATTGTGCCCTATACAGATATCATGTTGATGATATTATTTGTGTTATTGTTTATTCACGGAATCCCTCAACGCTTTTGGACAGTTTCAGTCGGGCTTATCCTAATATAAACTTCACGCTAGAGATCGGAACTGCTCAGGGAATGGCTTTTCGTGATATTTGCTTGTCACGCCGCGCGGATGGCTCCCTTAAAAGAAGTCTACACAGAAAAAATACGTGGACAGGACAGTAGGACAATTATCATAGTTTTGTTCCAACCCAACTTAAACACAGCCTAATCCAGTGCATCGCCAATAATGTAAGATTTTGTTCTACTGACACAATGAATGATGAATCGGCAACAGTTAAGTCAACATCCCTAAAAAATAGATACCCAGAGGAACTTGTCAGTCGTTGTGTGTGGCTTACATTGCAAAATCAAAAAACCAAACAGTGGAAAAGAAAAAGGTTCACATCTCATTCCGTTTCAAAGGTAACGAGTACAATGAGCAAACGGCTGAGGAATGTAGTAGAAAATAGTTATCTCTCAACGGAATTGTGTATATTCTACGCTTCCAAATCAGTTTTCCCGTTACAGATGAAGGATAGGCTACCGATGTAGATGACCTCTTTCTGTGTTTACCAGTTTACTTGCTCCTGTGGCCAAGTTACGTTGGTCGCACCACCAGAATTCTGGTCCATCAGATGAGAAAACACCCCCCACCTTGGCTCAGTCGGAGACCGATAAAGGCAGGTGCGAGTGCGGTTGCTATACGTCTGGCTGAGACGAATCACAACGTGAATGTACGGGAATCGTTCCATCCAGTCTATTTACTGACGGGGATGTGAAAGCTCGATTGTTATCTACAGCAGAGGCGATAGCAATTAGAATAAACAAACCCCTATTATGTGCACACAAACAATTCGTTAAATCCCTTTTCCTCCCATGTCCGTGTGTCCGAAGTGCCCCCACCTAACACTTCAGTCGAATATTCACACTCCGCAAGGAATTATCCCCAATTATGCGATCAGTGTTAATACCTCTCCCTCCCTCCCTCAATCCCAACCGCTGAACCTCCATTTCGCACATACTACCCTAATTTGACTGTCTCCCGTGTTA
Source organism: Echinostoma caproni (assembly GCA_900618425.1). Classification (NCBI taxonomy): domain Eukaryota; kingdom Metazoa; phylum Platyhelminthes; class Trematoda; order Plagiorchiida; family Echinostomatidae; genus Echinostoma; species Echinostoma caproni. The sequence continues at coordinate 25,133 of UZAN01040435.1, read as the reverse complement.
CTTCCCTGAGTTACATAATGTGCTGTAATTGGCCAGTGGATAAAGCACTGAAAGCAAGCTTGCTCGCCATATCTTTTTTTCTAATGAATCTATCGGAGTTATTCACTCGTTTTTTTTTCCTGGAGAATTTTATCCCAGTTGAATCCCATTTCCGAATCACAGGAATACGTTTGATATCCGATATCGTCCGTCCATCGATATCACGATCCTTCCCTTCATTTCAGTTTTGGGAAATTGTGTTGTGCGATTGTTATCACTCCACGTTCACCAAGCAGTACCGACGAAGCCAATTCTACAAAAAATCATTGTTGGTTGACCCCAATTTGGTCGGCAGAAACAACGCCACATAATCAGATACATTTCCTTGCCGAAGATATCTGTCATGTTTTTATACCAGTGCACGAGGTTACCTTAGCAAATTCAGGGAGTTGGAACTTCTATGAAAAACTAGTCGATTTGACATTGTTGCCGTTACTGAAACCTGTCTGACCACTGCCATCCTCGAATCGGAATTGCTTCTATCTGGAATGTCACTGCTCCGACGTGATCGTCCTACACAAGTCGGTGGAGTGCCACTTCATCATCGAAACAATTTACAGTGTGAGCAGCCTGATATTCCCGACTCAGCCCCCGATTCGTTATGGTGTTCACTAAGACTCTCCAAAAAATGATAGGTGTCTTATCGGTGTTGTATAACGGCCTCCCGCATCTTCAGACTCAGCCAGCGAGATTTTTTCGCAAACCATGAGGAATGCGTTATCACTAAAGTTCACCCATGCCCTCATAATGGGTGAATTTAACTGTCCCAATCTCATAAGAACGAGGACTTCCTGCCAGCGACTCGAGAGACAATTATCTCGGTTGACTAAATTGCACCCACTGTACAACCATGTAACAGATTTGGAGCAGGTCACGAACCATCAACACCGGATTTGGTGCTGACTAACGAGGAGCTGACGGTGGAATCTGTCAATTTCACGTCTCTAAAAGGACGTAGTGATCATGCCGTATTGAAGTTTGATTATATAGGCTATGCCTCTACCCAAGAAAACCGAAAGAGCAGTACTCATGCCAACATAGACTACAAAATAGTGCAAAACCGGGCAATACTTAAGCAATTGGTCCTCCCAGAAGATGATCACGATCATTTGGTGGCATGTCAGTGCTTTACTGATTATCTTATCGAAATTGTAACGGCTGCAACAAGTATAAAACCTTGTGCTAAATCTAAAACTCGTCATTTATTCATTCGCAGCCGAACAAAGAAATGGACAAAGCAAAGGAACTTTGCCTGGCGGGAATAGAGATGTCTACCTATCGAAACTTGGAATAATTATTCCCTACTGCGAAATCAGTGTATCAAGTTGGAACCAGAGAACAAATTGATGTACCAAGAAACTGGCTCAAAAATTCATTTCTGATTCAAAATTACTTTATAAGCATATCAACTCTACAAGGAAGGTGAAAAGTGGAATGCCGATATTGAGATCGTCTGGAAATGTTTCACTCACCACTCTAGAAGCAGCAGATTTCCCCAAAATCAGTTCGCTCAGGTGTTAACTGCAACGACATACGAAGTATTACAGATTCCAAGCAAACTGCCCCCTATACCGTATCTGTCACTGGATAACATGGCTTTTGACAATGAGAAGGTTTGAGTAAAATTACTAACTTGGGCGTAAGAGTTCATCCCCAGGCGCAGACAACATGCATCCCCGGACTCTGATGTCGCTAGCCAATAACACTTCCAAATCTTTGACTGCTCTTTGCCAAAGGATGTCCAACAAGGCAGTAATTCCGCAGTCATGGAAGGAAGGGGTAAGTTCTCCCATTTACAAAGGGGTGTCTCTCGTAGTGATCCCGCCCTGTTGCACTTCTTCCGATACTGTCGAAATTCATGGAGGCTATTGTGGCAGATCTGTTGATGGAATACCTGGAGAAGCATGAGCTTTTGTCTCCAACTCAGC
>UZAN01040435.1:0-22084 GCA_900618425.1 Echinostoma caproni | reverse complement strand
AAACCGCGACAGGAAGGCTCTAGAACGTCCGCAAAGGCTGGCAACGAAATCGGTAAAAGGTCTGTATATCAAGACATACTACGAAAGTCTGTAAATTTTGGGACTCTACTCATCCCAATACCACCGACTTCGGAGGGACCTAATCTTGGCGCATCACATTCAGCATCAACCCAACCGCCCTTGCCTTTCTATGCTGACTTTATCTCATAATGAATGATCATCTCGGGGGACATCCACTAAAGGTGAAGACCCAGAACAGCCACCTTGATTGCCGGCATCACTCGTTTGAAATCAGAGTGTGCGGCAAATGGAATTCTCTACCATCTGATGTAGTGTGTGCTCCTACAGTTGAACTCTTTAAATCCCAACCTGATAAAGCATTGAAACGCTTAAAATTTCAACATCCGTGATTGATCATGCATCTTATTATCATAGCTATTTTCTTTTTGTGAAGTTATTCAAAAGATTCTGTAAAAATCCTAGTGGGCGTGATAAGCTTTAGCTTTGTTAAATCGCCCATAATAAAACTTTGACTTTGACTTTGATAGTGTATCTTGAACGTTTACTTCGTGATATGAACTCTATATGTGTCGAACTCATAAGCTGAAAGGAAAAATACTACCAATATGACCCATTCCGAGTTATAAGAAAGTTAGAAGATAATTCTTAAGCCTGTCCTAATGGGAACCACCTCAACTTTGAGCATGGAGCAACCGAGTTGCAAACATATGAGATTCGACTGACAATCCATTTGATCCACGAAAGCATCAGGTAAGAAATCATGACTCAGTGGGATTTAGGTAAGATAACGACGAAATTATTTTATTTCTGATTGTCTCCTCTCACGTGACATGTCTATAGACATTGTTCCAACAGCCCGAGTGTGTTGTGAGGAGAAAATACAACTGAGACAATCAAATGGGAATCGTGTAAATAAGTCAGATTTTCGTGTACAAGTATTGTCCGGGTGAGCATATATTCACATATTCCCGATAAAATATCGCACATCTCGCAGGGTGCAACAACCCAAAAATGTAGATGACACCTTCTATCCATAGGTGTAAAATCTAAGATTGGTGATTGGATCGGGGTTATGGGACGAGGGAGAGCACCGGCTGTTAGAGCAACTTGTACCCGCACGCACGCACGCACGTACGCGCGCGCACACACCTATCAGCTTCCAATACAAAAGCAAATTACAGAACAATAAACAATGTCCTTGTTAGCTCGAGTTTACGTGTGCCTTCCTCTTTGCTTGATCTGAGGTATATGTCGACATATGTGTGTTTAGATTAGCACTTTCATCATCAGTAGACAAACAATTGAAACATTTTTGGCCTCTTGTTCACCTGTCACGTCTGGACAAGTAGGCTTTCAGTCGACTAACTTTATCAAGTCAGCTGCGAATTTTTTTCCCGTTTCATCCACGTCCACAAATAGAGAGGATTTGGGGATTGATGTGAAACTAAACGTTATAGTACTGTCCACAGTTTGGTTTGCCTAAGGTTTGATGAGAACTTTGTTCCAGTGTCTTACTTGTCCTGTTTCGAAGGCGAATTCAGACAGCTATTTTTTTGAAACTGCGGAACAAATACTGTTGTATAATACACTATGGTTGTGGTCCGTTCGGCTTTCACTTTGTGGATAGACATTTCTTATTGTCACAGTTGGTGAGAATGATGAGGTGTGTCTATATGTATGTGAGAGAAGAGAAAGGCGTAGTGGGAGTCCTACAGACACATGCACACACGGTTCACGATACTTAGATGCGCATTTCTCACTCTCGTCGGGTGCGTAAACCAGTGCCTGTTTGAACAGTTTTTCCTTTGCACTTTTCAATCTTCGAGGAGAAAACATTCTTATCAGATGAAAGGCATTTGGTATATGTTGCAATTGGTTCCGGGGTCAACGGAAGAATATATCGTACATCAGGAAAGAGACTGTAAACTGTAAATTTTACCGTAGTATACGTCCTCTCACAACGGCTTATCACCTAGTCATCACCACAAGACGAAATGCAAGCACCGGAGTAGCAATCATGTTTAATCCTTTCTTCAACTAACAGGAGGAGGTATACAATCACCATTAACTGCTAACTTCTTAGTGTCATACTGAATTGTAAGAACCAATATTATTTTGAAACGGCGGCTTTTTAACTTATGCGAATTTTTGGTTTAACGTAGTTCTTTTGTACGAACAGGAGATAATTAAAAGTGAGAGAAAATGAAGCCTGTTTAAGTGATTATGATTGGATGTGTGCGCCGAAAATATTACTTTATTTTCGAAATGACTTAGAGGGATACCAACCCGGCAATCGGAAAAGATACATGCCGATTAGTTTTTTCCATGGACGTTGATTTGAATAACATCGATGGGCGGATTTAACAAGTTCCGAGAGGCCCTTGTGTGGCCTCACACCTGATTTAGCGGCACGATGCGAGGTTCACTGGAGCTGGTGTTGTAGTTATGCGTGTCCGTTTGTGATAAAAATCCATCAGGGATAGGCTCTTTCGAACCGAAAACATTCATTGTTCATGTGTCAAACTAGATATTATACTTCACAGATTTGACTCAATTCTGATTACTCAGTTTCCCTTCGTGATCCCAAAGCCAACAGCTATTAGAAATTGGATATGTGGGTACAACCTAACTTGAAGACTAGTGAAACAAACGAATAACATAGTGAACAAATGGAAGATGAAAAGTTAAATGGAAATGAACCTAACGACAGACGAGCGTAAATCAGGAAACAAAAACACGCCCTTATTTGAGATACCGTAGTATGTTACCAAGGCGCACCATGTGCAGTACTTCTACCATTAATTAATTGACCGATCCCCGCCGAACAATTCAATCAGCTACAGCAGAATGTACTTGTGAAACTGGATACAATGACGAATGGTATATATTTTATTACGCATTGCATGTGGTGAACAGTAGGCGGGGTGAACCCCATAGTCGCAAGGACCTGCTATTCAACGATAGAAACCAGCAACCTAAGGTCCCGTACTTGGAGTGGCGAATCACATAAGGTCCCTCTAGGATAGGCGTGGTACGAGAAGAACGACAGTAAAGCCGCATATCACTAAGATTGGATAGCGGTGGTACGGTTAGTACCTTAGAGAATGGGGTAAAAGCACGCCGGTGATAGTAACTAACCGATTGAACCACCACCAGCTGATGCGAACTTCTCCAAGATTTTACTTAAATTCCAATCCCAATTTCTCCGGTGGTGACGCACTATTGTTGAGTGGTGGGTTTCCTCAATCCAGTAAGTAGCTCAAGTTCAAGCACGTAGAATGCTGACTACCAATCATGGCTCAGTTGGTCTTTATGTGTGTAGGGTTTGTCAAGAGAGGCCAACAATCAACCCAGGATTTTGCAGTAGAATTAGCTAATTAGAGAGGTGGTGTGAAAGAGTATTTGAACAGATGAATTACAGATTGATAAGACGATGAATAATACCGATTTTCCGCTTGGGGTCATAATAAGTATTGCATTATAACTGGCTAAAGAAAGATTACAGAATGGTAAAGTTTGTGAACGTTAGATAAAGAGTAATCTCGAATGAGCACCAGAGTGAACAATAATTGAACCAGCTCTGATACGCAACGTCTGGACTTACTGTGATGATCCTGGGGTTGTTAGTCGTATCATGTAACCATTGGGACTAAGAGAATCAGTTCCCAATGTGGGGTCTGGAGGAGTCCAAGTAATGTACGCTTGTGTATCACTCAAAGCCTGAACGGTCGCATGACTTGGTGCCATGAGTACGGGATGCTGATCATCTCCTGTATAAGAATGATACATTTAAAAAATCATTGTGGATTGATGAAAGGTTATACAGTGGTCGCAATAAATACCCCCAAACATATACGATAACCTGAATCAACTGAAGAAGACTGTGTTATCAAAGGATTACTGGAACATCATACGGAAATAAGGTACTCCGATTTCAAACGAAAGTCAAATGAAAGTACCTTCTGTTAGGATATACAATAAAAACATCGCAGATAGATTCAACAGTTATTTTCACTCCATTGTTGAGCAGTATTGGCTGACTTGTATCTTTTGATGTTCTGAAAATCCAGAAGCTAATTTCGGATTGTCTTTGTGAGCGAAAATAGTGAAGAAAAATGCTATAAAATACAGCCAATAAAAGTAACCGAACCTCTTAGCCATCCAAAGGGTGAATTCTCATCAGTTAACAAATTTACACAGTGGATATATCTATTAATATGAGGAAGGTCAACAAAAATTAACTCAATATTATAGTGTAGGGAGAATTTCAATGCAAAAAATTGTACAACAGGGTCAGATTTACAATGTTCTGTCGATTAATAACAAAACTGAGGTGACTGTTGAATGTTTTGAGACAGGATAGAAAATCAGCAAATTCGCTCATGTCAATTAAGCACAATGGTGCGGTGTCGGGACAAATCGTATAGTTTTTTCGCCTGTTATGCAATAGATGATGGGAAACTAATAACCACATAATCGGCATACCTCAGAGTAACAAAGGAAGTACAAAAGAGGTAGATGGAGGTATTCGATAACTACTGTAAGCTTAAAAATGATGGATTATGCTATATCACTTTCACAAGTAGCATCATAGTCTGAGTGTTTATCCTCTGAAAGCTTCAGTAAGGTCGCGAGTGGGTGTCTTGGATTGTGGCTACTCACCGTTCTCAAGAACCTCACGAAATGCTCCTGTACAACCAAGCGCCTTAAATATCATTTGCTGAGGAAGGTATACTCAAGGCCTCCAAATGGAGGATGTGTTTCCCCACCAAAGTGACAGGACGAAAACCTAATATCCGGAACTATAACAGGATTTGTGAACCATTGAAGTTGAACGTAAAAGCAGATTCTAATTTAACCAAGGAGAAGTGTACGGTCTACACACATTCACACCTTCCTGGTTGTGGCAGTGATTAGCTGCTCAAATGGGCATCGCATATTGCACAACGTCCATGGGTGAGTGATTCAATTAGCGGTCCTAGTAGATTAAGATTTCCCCATCCAACCCCGCTGCTTTGCGGGTCAGGCTTTTGCTAACCGAAGGCTTCAGAGATAAATCCCACCACCTAGCAGTACAAATCATGAACTTTTTTGTTTGTTTTGGAGATTATTGCATCGTGATTTGTTTGGCAGACCAAGACACGATTTATATGTATATATGTGTATTTTAGTGAAGACGGGCGCAGCCACTTTGATTTGATTGTGAGTCGTGTGCATGTCTCACTGGACCTTTTGGTTCATGGTTGCTTTTGTATTTTCCTTGTCTTGCGGGTTGTTTGCGAGCCCCCTCTACGGAGAACCTACTGCGAGAAGTGTGTCCTACGTGTGTATTGAGAGCGTCAGTTAGTGGCCAGGGATTGTATGACCTTTTTGTAAGAACTCGGACTGCGCTGCTCGGAATCAATCTGCCGGTGTATTTTGAGTGGATTAAAAACTGGAGTCGGTCCTGCATACTACAATATACATAGTCGCTTGGAGCATAATACTGCATCCAAATTGTGGGAGAGACCGGCAGTCCTATTTCTGATAAAGTACATGGATTCAGACGAACCTTGCGTAACGTTTCGTCTGATGTTTTTTTCATGAACTCCAATTTGGTCAGCAACCCATTTAGTCGTTTAACTGACAGATTTGGCCTCGGTATCCAAATAAATTGTCTTAAAACACCTATTTCACATTTAATTAAATAATGATTGACTAGTCCTCGAAATTTTGTATATGATATAACAACGATGCGGAAGAATGAAACAAAAGTATGAGCACTGAATGATAGAATATCGCAACAGATTTGGTATAGGACATGATGCGTCTTTCAAACTGCACATCAGCTAAATAGATGGATGACATCAAAAGCAGTCAGATCCTGATTAGGTGAACCGAATGCCTCTACTGCTGGTTATCCGATTCGCTTTTGTCAGGCTTGATTTCATTCTGTTGGACTTTCTGCGACTAGCCTCTTCAAATCATAGTCACCAGTTGCCTGAAGTGACTGATATACCCTGGTGAATCCGCGGTTAATTCAATCAAATGTTCAGTGATGTGTAAGGAAAAAATGTAGACTTTCTCAGTCGATATTAGGTAATTATTTTGTCTGTACTCAACTCGAAAGATTAGTTCACATAGAGGATTGACGCAATGTCTGAAAATTTGTCGTTTGGTTTATTATTCACTGCTGAGAATCATGTGATTTTCTTCCCACTCACAGAAACCCATGTATCATGTTGCATAGCTAGTCAAATCAACAGAAAAATAGAAGAGTAATGGAAACTGTGGAAAGTTTAGCAAACTGGTGAAATAGTTCAAAATCATTTGAAATTGCAGACTTATGCATAACATCTTGTTTCTCCGGGGGTTACTTACCGTCGGGAGTACGAAAGCCAATCAGAAAAGGACCATCTACACGTAATGTGTACGTTACTTGTGCTGAGCCAAACCTAATCCAAAGGGAACAGATTAGGATCAGTGTGTGTTTCAATAAGAGAACGTAGGAGTTGATCAGGATCAAGATAATTGTTTTTGTTTTAGCAAATAGGCAAAACGGACGTATTATAAACTCAGGCAAACACGGAGGGGATGAAACGCTTGNGAGTTGAAGGAAGAAGAGGACGGCCTGGACGTTCGTAGTGGACCGGGTAATCGAGAAGTGAGAATGGTGAAATAACAGCAGTAGCAACATAAACTTCCTCGACACATGCGACATTAGTGGTTGCACAGCAACAAAACGAGAGAGGAATGAAAAATGACGTGATTTTTGCATTGTGGCGACAGTGTTGACCACTATCTGCCACTTACGCACACGCAAATTCGTACACGCAGATGCGGCGATCGGAAAGTTGTTTCCGGATCTTTGATTTTGTGTCCACTGGGTTTTCATTTCGGATAAAAAAACAGTTTCCAATCCTTGATGTTGCCCCATCCTCCCAAGCGTGTCTGCAAAGTGCCGACTAAGTGGTTGTGCCATGATGGCGTCTGGTTATACTTGGAAAAATGCCACCCATTTACCGTAGTAAAAATATGGAGGAGTGGAGAAAAGATTATCATTTTTATGTAAAAAGTTTTCCTTTAACGTGGGATCTCACTTTCGTGGATGTTCTGTGTGGTCCAGATATGAAGCGTTTGGGATGATCAAATGCTGAATTTGGAATTTTTGCTGGTGGACGTGGAATGTGCTGGGAAGTTATATTTTACCAAAAACAATTCCCAGAATTGAATGCTGTTCAAATTTTCGATTGTCTGGAATCGAATTAGTGACGCCAAGGTTTAGGTTAAATATCCTGTCCAGTCCATTCCAATAATTTCCATTATTATGAGATGTTCTTAAGCCATAATTTTGACTGCATGCATATCCTGATTTGAAGTACCCAAGTAGAAGATTCACTTTAAATCCAATTGGATCCTATCGCACCTGTCTACAATTGCATGACAGTGGTTCACGAATGTAGTTTTCTCTACTGAATTCATCCCAGCCTGATGATCTTCATTATTGATTTCCAGATTAGACAATATTACTTCTGGATACGATTGAGTCCTCTCAAGAGAAAATGCATATTTTATTAGCCGGCCAATGAAATCCATGTGCTGACATGGAATTTCACTTTTACATCTTATTGATTATTCCCATTAAGTCCCAGGTGGATTTCAAATTCACAAAGTTCACCAATCAGATGGATGAAAAGTCACGCACCAGAGATAAGGAATGCTTTTCATATAAAGGGAATTATTTTTTCCATGGCGACTAATAACACCTTGATTTGAACAGATGGAAATCGTTGACAGCTCTGTGAACAATCGAATCAGGTAATCGCGAAAATCTTTCATTTGGAACACGCAAGCCTTATACGCGATGTTCGTGTAACGTGTGAGAGAGAGCGTTTAGTCGAACAGATGCGGGAAAACACTACTTATTCCCGATCAGATTCGGTTTTCGGTTTGCCCAGGAATCTATGGATAACACTTGTGTACGTTGAACATATAGGAAATGGAAAATGCAAAAATTGCCAAATTTATTCTGTAAACTAGTTATAAGCATAGAACGTCGTAACGTGATTTAGCGAAAGTTTTGTCGAAAATTACCGTTGCTCGAATTCTTTACGCAGCTTCTGATGTTTTTTGAGGACGATCTACATCACACAAACACAGATAAGAACACAGACAGGAGCTCTTGTGTGAATGATCATAAGAAACCCACACCATTGATGAATCAGCCCATAAAACTGCGAATAGTGTCGAAATAAAACGAAGTCAAGTGAAACTCCAAACAAAGGGAACTAGAGTGAGAGAGAACTGAGGAAAAGGCAAACCGAAATCGAACAAAAGACGTTAAATGAAGTTGAGTGGCACGCTAGGTGGGGGGCGGGTTGACTGGGACCACAACTGCCTGTATGATTGCTTCCCTTCGATTTGTGGGAACGCTTGATTTATTTCGATTTTAGGAATGTGTCAGCCGTTTATAGGAAGAACCCCTTGTGTAGCAGAACATCTAATTGAAGTTCAAGGTTGTGTTTGGCCCTATCCCAATCTCTACCTGGTGACTACAACTGCTATTCAGAATAGATGAGAGAATTCGATAAAGATGCTCCGGAAATGCAGTAGGTATTGGACTTTGGAGGCGTTTGACGACTAACCAACAACATTGTTAACAATTCGGGGTTAAATCCATAGCAAACTAGAGTTGTGTTTATGTTTCTTTCAAATGCAGCAAGTTTTGAATCCAATCAGATGAACTTTTTCAACCAATTCTAGTGAATAAGTTATTTTCTGCAAGATTCTAGGGCAACCTCATGTCTTAAGCCTCAGTTGCACGGCTCAGATTAGGATGTCAACGACAGGTTGTCTGACTACATTTCCTTCCTTTTCATGAACACATTAGGGCTCGATATTGTTTCATTCATGTAAAATGCAAGCAACTACGGTGCAGTCATTCAGGGGGTTTCATTTATAATAAAACCCAAGTGTGATGGTCATCCGCAATTAAACCACATTTTTGTGTGATTTTGTTTTAAAACTGTTTGTCAAGTCCAGATAAACGGCGAACGTCTTCAATTCAGAGTGATCAGGATCGGAAAGGTAGGTACTATGATACTTCTAACCTAAACTATCAAAGACACTTGGCATCCTTCCGGTTTGTTTACGCATATCTACCTATCATTGCGTCATCATACTCTTCATGTGTACTGGGTCAACGCTTTCATCAAGGAAGAGTAACCGGAAGCAATACAACCCCTTGATGGTTTAGAGGTTTTTAAAGGATTGAACTTAAATGAATTCATTTCTTATCAATATTTTTACTAATTTGGCACAGAAACATAGAAACAAAATAACTAAAATATATTTTGTTCAAATGCGGTAAATGTACCATCTTCAACGGTAAATCATCTGGAAACATTCCTTATTTGCATAAATACGCATATTTTGTGACTCTCAGTTAGTGAGGATTGGGCAAAAGATTAATACTTACCGGTTGATAGCAAAGCACTGAAAGTAGCCCTCATCGTTTGGCAATAGGCCACGAATACTGAGCTCGGTTCCACGAAGGGGCCAACCGGATTGATTCATCCCTCTGGTTGGTTCACCGGATTGTCCACTTGGTCCCGTTGTCATCAGAGGCCTGATACGGAAATATTGACTATGCTTAACCGGTTCACTGTTTTTGACCCATTCAAACAACGCCTCCGGTTGCGCCACAAATGCACAAGACATATTTCTCTCAGCCTGGATGGGGGGACAAATGGAAAGCGCAGAACTGGTTGAATAACTAATTAGCCTTTGGTTGTTATTTGCGTATGTGTGTGTGCACATAAGACGCGTTAAATTAGGTTCAGCACTACCACATTATCAGGAGAAAAGTCACGTGAAGAGTTAAGTAAGCCATTTCTTTAAAATGAGGATACGCTTATGTCCTTAGTAGGTATAACAATGATGACAAAAGATGGTAAGGAAAAGTAAGCGAATGTAAAACGCGATGACTTAAATAAATACAGGACCAAAAGTAGACAGGAATACAGAATAACCTCAATGGATGTACTGTGAATTTAAGAGCTCTTGTAACAAATGAGTCAGAATGAAAAAAGCAGACCGCTGTTAGAACCTAACCAGTTTTTAACACCTTCGGCGATTCACTCAGTACAGTTATGGCTTCAGTATCGTTATAATAATCCAGAAACAATTCGTTCCAGGTTGTTTGATCAGATCCAATTTTCTTTATTCTGCATATGTGATATATGCAAAGTATAACGAATGTATCTTTAGATTTATGAGGTCACACAATCCCCTCGAAACTATTTGCTCGAATAATTATTTGGACTTTGCGTCCATCCCACCCAACACCTGCTCACTATGAAGTGAAGTCAGTTCCTTTGAAAACCGCATCGATTCTGCTATTCTCGTTGATGACAAGACGAGAGAATACATTTGGTTCCATCACGCGGAGACGAATTGGGGAATTGTGTATTCGATTCAACATTCCCTGGCTGGGGGTGGAGCTCTAAAGTCACGTAAGCCGGTTAAATTTATATTCTGCTTCAACTTTGCCCTTCGGGTTAGTCTTCGTTACAATAAAATCCTGCCCAAATTATCAATTGATCGATCGGCCCAATGAGCTTTAACCAATAGTAGCTGACTTTGAAAACGTCTGTCGCACATAATTTTCACCAGGCACCTACTTCACAGTAGATAGATATTACAACAGTGAATTCCTCACTGGGGTTGCTCACACCATCCATATTGGGTTGAATATTAGAATTGCTTTGTGTAACCAGTGGATCGTTCATCGAGAACAACCTTAAGTTCATGTGGGAAACAGAACACATCATATTAATTTCGTATTCGCAGGTCACATTTGGTATAGCAACCAGAGACAAGGAGTCTCTGTAGAGCAATTCTGACAAATAAACAGTATTGGGGCTCTCCTAAATGGGTAATTTTGATGTACGCTTTCTTAATTTACCTCACTAATATTTGATCCTTGTCCTGCAAGTCTTTTTTTTGAATTACGCCGGTGATATAAGTAAGTCTTCCCTTGGTGATGTTATTATCCTGAAATTATTCTGTTTTTATCAAATAATCTTCCCCACATTCACAATGTTTTCAATAGACCTGGCCTCCATCCAATCAGTCTGCGTCGTTCGTACGTGCAAGATACCTACAGTACAGTCGAAATTTCAATCGCCTACCATCACCCGGGATACGTTACCAAGCCAAATCAAAGACATCAGCATGTGATACAAGGCTGATAGAAGTTTATCTGCTGCTTTCGGCTGTCAAGGTATGCTATACAGACGACAGGGCAAGTTGCTGTGAAGATTTGCGAATAATAAAATGTGTTGAAATCCAAAGCTAGTAGAACAATGGGAACGACAGTAGATCAGTTTGGTGTGCCAAAATATGGTTGGGATGGAGAAAAAATATGTCCAGCATCAAACGATCTAGAAATGGACATCTGTTGAGAGTATACACATATACATCTGTGTGTCTGCTGAAGAATGAGGGCTCAGTTTCAGAAATTACTATTTTCCCCTTTGTAGAAGTTTTGTTACTCTTACTTTGATTTATATCAGCTACAGGATCTATAAGATGCCTATAAAACTCTCTTTTATTTGACTATCTATCACCTTCTTGAGTCTGAACACTAAATATTTTTTAATCACCCATTGAAATAGATCCGAGAGTGGTTTCTTTTGGTAATGAGTGAGCGAGTGAGAATGCGATGTTGAATTCACGGATCAGAGACGTCGAGCTCAGACTCTGTGATTGAAGTTCACTTGGCTCAACACCTCCGCAGCTCATTATAACTTGATACGTGCATCGAATGGATGACTGACTTCATGTGGTGACTGTGATTTGGAGTGCGCTTCACGCATGGTGGTCACTTTACAAGCACTGATGATGTCACCTCGGCTGGTGATGAAACGTTTGCAAACAAATTACCAAGCTCGGCGAACGGGCGAAATAGAAAAGCACATGATGCTGTTCCTGCAAGAGAAATTTACAGGATGCTGAAGTTCTTTCCTGAATAACGGACTTCATTGTACATAATACAATGCAGTTCACACACACCTTGACACTTTACCGATGAGAATGCTGTGCCAAGAGGAACAGTTCAACCTAATCACTCATGCTTATTTTTTTCAGTCAATTGAATGCATCATCAATCAAATGCATTCGGCCATTTGAAAATCTGAGAAAGCGCGCGATCGACGGCATTGAGAAATGGCTTGTCCCTCCTACCCACATTCGCTTCTACGATATTGAACCAAGAAAATACTGTCAGTAGGTGTTCAAAGAATATTTGGCCACAACTTCAGTGACCCTGTTGCTAAACAAAGTTGAACGCGCGTTATACGCCTGTCATTTGGTTAACAAATTCCTTTGGGTTTGCCAGTCACACAGGACACATTGCGGGCAGAAATCAGTACAATCTATTATCCGCCAGTCTTCCGGTCATCTATCAGTCTCTCAGCCATTATTGTGCTCTTGTTTCGCGTGATTCACCCATTCGACTCACGGAGAATACAGTTCTATTCAGTGACCATTCCAAAATTTTCCGTTTTTACGTCCCCATTAGGGTAATGAGTTTTAATTCTTGAATGTTTTGTTACATGAGAGAGATGTGTCATCCATCAAGTGCCGTTCTCATCGTCATCGCCCGACTGGTCTGCTGGACGGACGCCTCTAGGTTGCTGCGATCCCAATCGCGAATGGGAAATACTATTTGAAAATTCTTTCGACTCCTCAGCATCCCCTACCTCCCTCCAAATAGCCGTGCTCCGTGTGATGCTGTTTGTCCAGTCTGATAATAAAAACATTCAAAAATCAGATAAGACACTCGCGTCACTCTAGACAGCCATATCTGTGTATCTGTATCATTCTAAACGCAATTGTTTTGCATTGTAACAAAGCACCAAATGCATTCTCTTCTGATCGGTAAATTATGAAATCACATCAGGTATAGTTAAGTGAGTGGTGTCACTCGAACGAGCTTTTTCTGTAAGGAAAGGCAAGAATAAAACCGAATCTGGAAAACCAGCATACATGAACGACTCGGTTCCAAGCTTTATGAATAACAAATGAGGTCAAAGTGTGCTTCCATCAAGCTACATTGAATCAAACCTTTACCTTCGACTAAGCTACAAGAAATCAAATAATCTAATAAAAGGTGGATGATAGAGGGTCGGAAGCCCGAGATTTCGCATCTAATTAACTATTATTCATAATTTTTTTTCAGTTGTAAAAGTAAAAAAGTTAATCTAAATGTAGCAAACTAATTTACCTTGGGACAAAACTGTGGAAAGCTGATGGAAATTTTGTAATAATTCTCAAACAGGGAGTAGAGGAATATGCTAAGGTTCAGTTCGGGTGTACCGGATTTCG
The DNA here is from genome assembly GCA_900618425.1 of Echinostoma caproni. Classification (NCBI taxonomy): domain Eukaryota; kingdom Metazoa; phylum Platyhelminthes; class Trematoda; order Plagiorchiida; family Echinostomatidae; genus Echinostoma; species Echinostoma caproni. The sequence goes on along the minus strand of UZAN01040435.1, from coordinate 8,695 downwards.
GAAAGAACGGTGTGGGATAAGCTGGCGGAGTCTTAACAGAAAACCGAGCCATTATCTTTCTGTAACTGCGCTCGACAAAAATTCAGTATTCCATGATGATGTTTCATTTTCTGATGACTGAAGCTCAACGCTTGTGATTGAATTTGCTGAATAAATTCTGTTGGTTCACCCGGGCACCAAACATATGGATTGTTGCAAAAATAGAAAAACACAATGCAGGTGAACACTTGCTTTTATTTAAAAAGTCATATGAAATACAATCAGATGTTTCCGATAAAAAATATACGATGGGATGAGATGAAATCAGTCAGTTGATTGATCAGATAATTAACATGAATTAGGATGATCGTAATAGATTCAGAGTGAAATTATCAAAACCATCTGTGCCCAGATCGTGTGTTTCTAATGTCACTCGAGAACTCGTAGGACATTCTAACGAAGCCCAAGTCAGTGAATCACCGAAAGACAAGTGAAAACCATGAGTCATTATTGTGAACTGGAATACAGAACTAGGAATCAAAGTGTCGTAAAAAGCTGATAGGCGTTCTGGAGTGAATAACTCAGTGATTTTCCATGCATTATGCACTTGTTAATCACAGCATTGTATGTGAACATCATAGTTCATAATATACTTTGAAGGAGGTACCTGTATGGCAGAACCCGATTACTTGTTTCACATCTAACAGGTATTAAGATTCGGATGAGAAGTCGCGAGGACAGAAATAGTGCTCCATGTGTTTCCAAATATTAGGAAGTAGTACTGCTGAATAACAGAACCAGGGTTCCATGGAGACAGATATCTATCGAACTGTCGTCGGCATCTTGTGCATGAGACTGATGAGGATGACAAGATGGGGGCATGCACAGAGTGGGAAAGAGCTGTGTTTCTCGGAAGATGGGAATTTCGAAGACATGACGCTGACAGAAAAACTACAAAGTGTTTTCATTCGCTGACTGGAGACAATGATTGGTCGTTTAAAATCAAATGTGCATTTTATTTTGTTCGTTGGAATAAACAAAACTTTACCTGCAGGCCCAACGTAACGCACCATATACCATGAGGTGTTTGACCATTTGTTACCACTATTCCTAGTTGTATAGTTAAAATAAATTGTATTCCAGTTGGTTAGACGATACGGTTCCTCCTCTATGGAACCTATATTGTCTTAGAAAGAAAACCAGTTTATTTCACAAGTGATGCTAACGCTTTATTTTTCCTCAAAAATCGTTGGATCCCAGAACACAGGCATGATATTTTCTTTTGGAACCCCACTGTCGGTGGTCAAACAGGGTTTGTGTAAAATACAGTTGGTCGAAAACCCAAGGGCATGAAAAATCACAAACCTCGGTGCAGTGTTTACACATTGTTCGCGGTTTCGACAGAATAATATCTCACTGGCGCCGGACGTTATCTGGATGGAAATGAGTCGATTATAACATCTGCTTCATGAGGTTGCATTCGTACCACCAGATACACATTATGGTTTAGTACTTTGGAACGTTGTGCATTATTCAATTGACGTGGTGGCACATCTGATTTCGGTTTGATCTAATTCCTTGATAAACGTTTCTTATTTTGTAGTGTCTATCAGCGTTTGCCCGTAAGACTGTCTACCAAATAAAAAATGAAAGTTCGTCACTTTTGAATTGCAAAATAAATTTGTGGCATGACAAGCTCCCATAGCTTGCGCACCTTTGTTCCCGTTCGAAGGGTAAATTCACTTCGAGCTAGGCTTGCAATGGCAAGTGATGACAATACAAGTGGGTTATAATAGTCAAGTGACAAACAGGAAATTCGCTTTGCGATTCCATGATCACTGATGGAATCAAAACTGGCTGTACATCTATCACACTGTCGTATCCTGATGGTGATTATTAGACTTTTGTATCCGAGTTGCAACGAACTGAGGAATAAATGAGCATTTAAGAATAATGATTACACTTTGCATACTTATAGACAACTATCTCATAAACGCGTTGTATGCAAGGAATTGAAGACAAATTTTGCGCGTCAATTATTCACTCAAATGAATATGATCAACTCGAGACAAAAATAACGGGAAAATTACAATGAATAGACCAACAGCCAGCAATAGACAATTTTTCCCAAGTAGTTCATTTTATTTTATAGAAAGGATTCCGTAAGTTTTGAAAAACCCCGAAAGTTCACTCATTACTCCAGTATGAATTGAATCGCAGCTCGAATACTAACCTGTATATGTCCGCTCACACTGTGCGACATTGGACCAATCAGCTGTGGTGCCTGACCGACAGCTAGGGCAATGGACGAACGGAGAACCACATAGACCGAACTCGATTGAACCACTCGACATTCGTACAATCCGGCGTCCTCGGCGCGCAGCTCGCGTATATGAAGGTGGCCTGTGCCCACACTTTCAAAGGGGCTGAAACCATGATTGAATGGAATCAAGCATATGAACAGGAAGGAAAATAAGCTACACATGGACCGTTTCCAAAATTATGAAACTAAATATCCGTATGTTCAAAAGTCAAAATGACTTTGGTGATATACAGCCATGAGTGATTTCTTATTTACTATCTTTTATTCTCACCACTGGCGTTTTCGATTAATTTGATTATTTCAACTATTCCCACGATGAAACTTTAGAAGCAAGACTGAGGAAAAACAATTGTTCTCAATGATTCTTAGTCAGGCTCTGGCAGCGTATTGACGAGTATCGCTCTTGAGGATTATGTCGAAAGAATGACCGGCATTATTTCCAGCCCAACCGTGGATGTAAATTTTCCTTGATTCCATTGAACCAAAGCAAATTCAACTCAATTTGTATATTGGTTATGGTTGAAACGACTGTCATTCAGTTATTATGACCCAACGTGTGCACCTCAAAATACTAGTTCATGTACTCCAGCTTTTTTGGTTTAGGGCGAAGAGGGTGGAAGAATACACTGCAGTCTGAATTTAACAAAGGAAGACAGTAAATGCGATGGAAAGGTTTGTGACAACCGATAAAGCGCACTGAAGAGCTGCTTCGTTCTGTTTGGGATTCGAATGGGTGAATCCAAGATTTAAAACGAAGACAGTTAGCTCCAAACGAGAGATGCCCATGAAATCTGATCCAGTCGTTTCTCATAAGTGGCTGTGAGTTGAATAATAATTTAAATCTAGCATAATAGGCTCATTTAGGCAGACCTACCCAATATCATTATGGGAAAATAATGATGCAGAAGTGTATGTGGAATGAGCTATCCGAAGTTCTATAGACAGAAAATGTTATTGCTGTGGTATCAGCACTCAAATCACCCCTAGTAGATTCGCATTCAGTTGAAGTCGAACGTGAGCCATTGAAGGGTACATTTTATCATCCAGATAAATGGATAATACGTTAGCCGTTGACTGTATATTCGCAAACTCCTAGAATCAGTTGACCGCACTCACCCAGGGGATGCTATTCTCATAGTGTTTGATATAGGACTTACTCGAACAGAAAGTCGCTTAGAGCGAACATTTCATAGAGACGCTTGGATAAAACAACACAAACTTAGTCAGTGACGTTCTTTTTTGTAACAGACGAAATTTGTTGAGCTGTCAAGCCAGCGGTGCCAGAGGGGTTTTTATTGCGGAAAAGGTGGATAGACAACTGAGCCACACAATAAGCGCCATTCGGGAAAATAGAGACATTCATTGTTTCGACTAGACTTAAACGGTACCTAAAACCACATGAAGAGGCGAACGGCTAAATGAGCAGTTTTTTTAGTAATGTTGCAGTCGAAAAAGGTAACTGCGGAAAACCCTGTAGAGCCGTTTAACAAAAGTGGTCACCAAGTTATTTTCCGCATCTCACTTTCGATTCTGGTCAAAGACCGAAAATGCATTACTCAGAAGTTTAAATGACTCATTTACCCCATATTTTTGTTTTATCAGTGTACATACAGCTAGGCAGCTTTTTAAAATAGCAGCTTTGTATTGCCAAGCTGCTCTACCTAGGGGTTAGAAAAGAGTGGGGATAGCAGAATCATATTATACGAAGTCGACAGATCAAATGATTAAATAACAGCGTTCAAGACTTCGGTGTAACATCAAGGATACGCACAAAAGGGTTAGTTAAGAGGATTGTGGAAACCGCAGAGACAATATAAATTTGAATAGAGAAACCAGATTTGTGCCGCTTGATCTATGCACTAGTTTTACCCTGGTATTAAGAGGTACAACCCGTGTTCCCGTGTGAAGACCTACGCCCTTGCTGACCCGTTGCAAGCTACTAATATTTTTCTCACATTTTTCCCATTTCGAGGCAAAGAAGTTTTTTAGTGCTTATGTTCTTCATGCAACTCCCTTATTGGATTTATACAGTCTCACTTTAGTTGATCACTAGTAGAACATATTACAAACCACGTTGCGCTGTTCAATAAAATCCTGACTAATTGAACCACAAATGTAAATGTAAATACTTGATGGGAAACATTTAATGGAAACTGCTTCACAGGTCCCATTTGATTTCACACCGATGCGATTATTTCACTAAAAATGTAATATATTAATTAACTCAGAGAGACCAATTAGCCATTCTTTCGCACATATGCGACCAATTTGTCTAGCTCATCATTCCTCAAACATGACACACAAGGTGTCTCCTGATTACTCCACTCGGGATGTGAACTCTGAGTTTGATTAGTAAGGAAGGGAAATTCAAAGAACAGCGGAATAATTGAAACGGCATGCCCTATTCACCCAACCGCGTTTAGTATCCGCACACACTGTGAGATTGGTTAACGAGCTGCCTTAGCGGTTGAAACTTCTCATGTGGATATATGCTATGTTCCCAAAATAAGAATAAAAAACAAAATTGCAATTAGAACGCTGCACTGTCCAAATCCAACCTCGTCCGGAGGCTTCCGTCTCTGCGTGTTCAGTGATTTGGTGTCTAGGTTTCGCAGTCTTGCAGACTTCGGGATTGTGCTATGGTTCAAGGTTCAGTTCCAGCTTCGTGACTGAACCCTAGTCCGTATGCATTGTACGGCTCTGAGAACTGTCCAGTGTAGGTCAACAGCAAAGAAAATAGTATTTTATTTCAGCGTATATGTGTATGCCATCAACTTATTTCATTTCGCCTGATATAAAGAACGCTCTATAATGACCCTCTGTTTTGACGTCGATATATAGAACTAATCACGTATAGGGATTTAGGAAGGCAGCGAAAAGAAAACGTGTATTTGGGGAACCAGTAGGACTCACCTTTCTGAACATGCAAATTACTTCGCCTTTCCCTTCCTAAATTCCCATCTAAGGTTATATTACATATATTTATGTAGTATCGATTATGAAACACAGAAAACGAGCTTGGTTGTCACTTTGTACTCTCATCGTGTTTCGATACTGGAAGTAAAAATGCCTTCCAGAGTTGCCTGCTCCAAAGCATGAACATCATTTCATGTGATTATTTTTACGGGACAGATGAACTGTCAATCCGACGGGAAAAAAAGCTCTATAATAAGCAATCAACGATTTCGAAAAAAGTTTATGATCTTATAAAGAACGACCTTGGATATGAGAAATTATTTGTTGGTGATGGCTATCGGGGGTCAGTAGTAATTCACGAGGTGATCTGATTAATCAAAGTCACTCCTTCGAAAGAAAATTCCATATATCACTAGCTACTCGTTTTGTATGACTCTGAAAATCTGTACAGGTGCAGCATAGATCATAGTGCTTCTCAATCTCGAGGTCGTGGTCACAAACTGACTAAGGATTGCTGTGCACATTCCATAACACTGCTGTTCATTGATTTCGTTAGACGAGGATCTGTGTCGATGAGTGACAGATGTTTCCAATGTGACACGGTAACAATGCGACTGATGTAAATGGCCCTTTTTACAATTGTGTATATGCCTGTAACTTCCATTGTATCGAGGTCATACACTGAGGTCGTATGCAACCACCGCCCGTTACAGTTGGGGTTATTTACCGCATGCATATACACGCAACTGTGAACTGTCCAAATGTTCAGAATGAAGATTGTAGGACTGCCATTTTTAATCAAGAAATCACTGATATTTCGGGTGTGGTGTAAACCTAGGGGACAGCTAGACTGCGCTCGACCGGTGAGAAGTACAACTCAGAGGTCCCTCTATTGTGGCCTTATTAAATTAACATAGAGATAGAAAAGCCATACTCAAAACTGAACTGGTTGTCAATCTTGTTCCAAGAAACAATTCGATTTTTCCGTATATTGCGCAAGTACACGTATCCAGTGATCGCACACAATAAAGAAGCAAAATTGCCAAGGAATTTCAATACAGGATGTGCTTTTTTTTAGAAGACTCTCCATTTTCTCTTAGTTGTTACAATCGATCAAGGAAGTCACAAAGCAGAATAATATGCTGAAAAACTGCCAATGAATTTTCAGTTCAGTGGTTCAATATGTTGAAGATTACAGTCAAATATTTTACTGTTTATTTGACCAACGATATTGAGCTTGATCGAGAAACCCTATTCAATAAGCAAACTATCCGCACTGAAATTCTAGTTTCGTAAAAAGATTGGCAAAGCTTAATTAAAAATAAAACAGAAAGTTGCTCCTTCTGGGTTGTGAATGATAATAACGAAAAACAGAAAAGCCCTAAATCAGCTTCAAATCATAAGCAGTGAATCGAGCATCAAGTTTGCGGCTACGGTAAACTTATTTAGTCCAGGTATGTTTGCGTGGTTATCTGTTTTTAGGGTGAGAAAATAAAACTGTGTTCTTTGTTAACTTTTGCTCAGGGAAGTTTCCATCTATTTAAAACGTTCGTTTTACAAACTTAAAACGTTTGTTATTCGTTGCCAAGATTGAAAGAACACCAACTAGATCACATCCCGGGGGTGTGCATTTTGTTTGAAATTTTCGTTTCACCTGCGTGAACTGCTTTTCTCAGTTCCAGTCACGGTGGAAAACTTTGGATAGCTGCAAATGTTCAACCAGGCAAAACAGCGATTAATTTCAGGGCAAAAAATATAAGGTGGTAGAGCAGGCTACCGGAAAGTGATACATTTTTTATAATTCTTCGAATCAATAGACGTTCACAGATACTGATCAAAGTACTGATTGTTTGCAGCAATGAAGGATCTCAAATGATGCATCGGACCACGACGAATCATTCCAAGTTACGGTTCACTACCTTTACTTACGGGACTACTACTCAACTCGGCGTATTTTTTATTCTTTATCAGATAGAATTAGTGACAGTTTTAATGGTTTTATGCCACTCAGCCATTTGGTCAAAGGACTACCCCCCCCCTCAAAAAAAAAACCACTCATCATCGGCACAGTAACTGCTCTTGGATCTAAATGATTATGTCAGCATCCAAAAAGATCGGCATTCCAAAACACTCCTTTCATTAAGGATACAAACCTCGTCACAGTACTTGTCTGATCGACCCTGGCCAGCAATTCACTCATCCCAACGAAGTTCATCGAATATTCCCCATGTCCCCACAGACTCCAACTGCTCGGTTCTAATCCCAACCTCCTACCTCAGGTGCATTAGACGATGGCTTGACATCTGATGAGGATGAATGCAATTAATGCGAAAAAAGAATCAATAATGTATTCCAACTACTCATACTTGTTCACGAACGAGTGAATAGGAATAGAGAAAGATTGAGTAGCGAATAGGCAAGCTTTAGGAAACAAAATACAAAAGGAAGTTAGATGGTTAGATAATCAAACGGTGGAATGGATTAGACAATGTTCATGGCTAGTTTTAAATACAAGCTGAACGGCTGATCGATGCGGTTGACTGATGCAACACAGTGTCTGTAACCAATCATCCTAAATTGACGTAGGATGAAACAAACGAAATGGTAAACCCCACAAATAAGGGAACCGGGAAACCAACCCCGAAAAACGGAGTGACAAACCAAACAGAGCCTCGCTAGATAATGCGTGCTACCGATCAGTATCTCAGCTTGGAGTTTTTGTTTGTGCTTGTGGTATAACTTGTCTGGAGCTTCTATAATCGAGAGGAAGCAGGAGGAATAATCAATCCGGTTTCATGATAAACTTTACCGTATGCAGAGGAGCAAAGGAAAAGTGAAATGAAAAGTTGGGAAACAATAAACAGCTGTTTACACCCAACTTAATCTTGATGAAAATCCGAGTTTGTTTGAAGATTACAACCTCGGGACCTCACAAATGGAACGCAAGCATACAACACACTTGTCCACATCACGTTAGCTGATCAGATGTTTTCTCGATAGAGCACAACTAAGTTTTGCGTGCTCGTTGCGTCAGAATCTAGACTACGGGATTATGACTCGGTCGGAATCATTTTGAATTAGATTACTTCAACACAATAACATTGCTTCCCTGAGTTTTAGGTCACCTCTCTCTTGCTCTGTTTTCGACAATGTTCATGTTATTGGTAAAAGGGACGTGTTTTGCTTAAGCACCGGCTGGTCGGCATGAAAGCGTACATTTGTGCAAGTACGGGTGTGTGCGCCAAAATACATACAGGAATACGTGGTCCTCTCAAACAAAAGTTTCAGTAAACAAATTCATTGAANTACTCTGTTGCTGGAGCAAATTAGCTCTCGACTGCTGTCGAGTGAGCCATCTGCCATTTGGAAGAGATCAGACTGTTCTCATATAACCAGAGTTCATGTTTCAGATTTCTTAATTTCTTGTGGGTAACTTGACACTGGGCGTGCGTGTCTGTGTGGTTGTGAACCAGTACC